>JANRMT010062811.1:4411603-4491523 GCA_026402145.1 Polypterus bichir lapradei | reverse complement strand
AGCACATTGAACACATTTTATAAGTGGTCAGAAACTTGTAAATAACTCATGAAAGAATAAAGTTACGTTAAAACCAAGCACACCATTGTTTTTCTTGTAGAATTCCCAATAAGTTTGATGTGTCACATGACCCTCTTCCTATTGAAAAAACAAAAGTTGGATCCAAAATGGCCGACTTCAAAATGGCCACCATGGTCACCACCCATCTTGAAAAGTTTCCCCCCTCACATATACTAATGTGCCACAAACAGGAAGTTAATATCACCAACCATTCCCATTTTATTAAGGTGTATCCATATAAATGGCCCACCCTGTAGAACAGATTTTGATGAGAGCAGTGGAGGTGCCGATTCACTCCTGTGGCAATCTTTGAAACAACATATTTGTTACATTTAACAACTGTCCTGTGAAGCATCTATGTTTTCTTGGCAGTGAGCTTTGACTTGCAACTACCATATCCATTTAACCATATATCATTTGGCATATGCTGTCATTATTTCTGAGATGGTTTCACACATGAAATAGTTTTGCAGTTATTTGTGATTGATGCACCCGCATTTGCACACCAACTATTTGGCCTCCCTGTAACTGTTAGTTGCCTCGTGTTCCTTTGAAAGCACAAACATCAAATTGCTAATTGTCAGACCTCTTCTATAGCAGACACATACTGTACTGTATTGCTAATTGGCAGCCAGCCCAATAGGACTCACCTTTAAAGCTGCATTTGTAATTGTGATTTTATTACTTCAAAGTTGAACTCCTTTTTATAGGGTCATTCTTTTGTTTTGTCCAGCTCTTGTAGGTGTGTTGCGATGTGACACGTCATTAAGTTGTATTAGGATTATGTGTACAGTGTACAGTATAGTGTGCCACTTGTCACTGCTTAGTTTCACGTTCCATTTTCAGCTAGGAATTTCTGCTAAAATGTGAATGTGTTTATTTCTGTTAGTGTGGGATTCTTACCCAAAGCTTTTGGATTGAATGTTTTAGTGTTGGTGGGATATGCTATACTCCTTGTAATCCATTTCAAAATGAACTTATATAGTGTGTAGTTCTAATGTTTACTTTCTTGTTCTGTTGTAGAGAGACTTTCATGTTTGATTATACTAAACACTGCAACACTAATACCCAAATAATTGACTCAGACCTATAGTAACTGTTCACAAATGAAAATGCCACATACATTTTTAAAATTATCTTTTATCTTTGCCATATACAACTATACTATATACTTTACACCAATGGAATACACTTACACAAATGCCTATACAGTAAGCCTTGAGTTACAATCTCATGCTAAAGTATAGGCACTTAGTATTCTAGTGACATTAACTTTTTTTTTTATATTTTCCATCAGGATAAAACCCCACAGACAATAAAATACCTGTTTGTATTTGATGTCAGCCAAAATGCTATCCGCACAGGCTACCTGAAGATTATTTGCCCCATTTTACTTCAAACTTTGAATATGTAAGTACAGTACTTAAATTTATTAAAAACCTTATTTTTTCATGCTGAAAGTTTAACATAGAAAAGGCTAGAAATGAAATTGTTACAGGTTCAAATTATATCCCTAATTCATTTGTGTCATATTTAAAAATGAAAAATGTTTTTGAAATCATCTGGCTGGGATTTTGATAAACATAAATAAAATAAATGGTTTTCAATTGAAAATTTCCTACTTATATTTTTTTTTTCTTTTTTTTTTTTTTAGTTTATCAGAAAATTCACAGACACAAATTGGATTTATTACCTTTGACAGTACTGTTCATTTCTATGATCTAGAATCAAGTCATTTTCGCCCTTTGAATTTAGCAAAGACAGACTCCAAAGGTGAGCATTTATTTCTCAAACCTGAGAGCTATTGAGTGGTGCCTACTCTGAAGTAATCATTACATATCACAGAGATGGAGAGAATGCTACACAAATGCTTTTGTTTTTAAGATTTGCTCATCTTTGTGCAGAATATTTGAAATTTATGGTTTTTTGATTTTTGGTGCTTGTTATTTCAACACCATTGTGTGGGTTTGTGTTTAAGATGGCATTATGATGGGTTATTGCTCTGTCCACGGCTATTTGCAGCTTTAAATATAATGTTGCTGAGATAGGCACCTCCCCCCATCATCCTAAATTGGATTATGCAGGATGTACTTACATTCTTTTACTTACTTACTTTTAAACAAAAGAAAATTAAGAGGAGACATGACGTAAGTGTTTAAAATTATGAAGGGAATGAGTACAGTGAATCAAGACTGTTATTTTAAAATTAGTGCATCATGATCACAAGGACACAGAAACTTGTTAAGGTTAAATTTTGCACAAACATCACAAAGGTTTCCTTTACATAGAGAACCATAGACACATGGAATAAGCTACCAAGTAGTGTGGTAGACGGTAGGAATTTAGGGACTTTAAAAAGTCGACTTGATGTTATTTTTGAGAAGTTAATGTATGTATTTTTAATGTATTTTTTTCATAGTCTGAATTGCTGCTTTACATACATACCTGTACACACACACACATACATAAAGAAATAATTCTTTAAAAAACTAGACTCAATTAGATCCTCTGTCTGGAGATGATACTGTTCAGTGGATGCAGTGGATTCTCCATGATTGACAGGAGCCTGCTCAGCACCCATCGCTCTGCCACGGATGTTAAACTGTCCAGCTCCATGCCTACAATAGAGCCTGCCTTCCTCACCAGTTTGTCCAGGCGTGAGGCATGCCTCTTCTTTATGCTGCCTCCCCAGCACACCACCGCGTAGAAGAGGGCGCTCGACACAACCGTCTGATAGAACATCTGCAGTATCTTATTGCAGATGTTGAAGGACGCCAGCCTTCTAAGGAAGTATAGTCGGCTCTGTCAGAGCATCAGTATTGGCAGTCCAGTCCAATTTATCATCCAGCTGCACTACCAGGTATTTATAGGTCTGCACCCTCTGCACACAGTCTCCTGTGATGATCACGGGGTCCATGAGGGGCCTGGGCCTCCTAAAATCCACCACCAGCTTCTTGGTTTTGCTGGTGTTCAGTTGTAGGTGGTTTGAGTCGCACCATTTAACAAAGTCCTTGATTAAGTTCCTATACTGCTCCTCCTGCAGCCCACAATAGCAGTGTCGTCAGTGAACATTTGCACGTGGCAGGACTTCGAGTTGTATTGGAAGTCCGATGTATATAGGCTGAACAGGACCAGAGAAAGCACAGTCCCCTGCGGCGCTCCTGTGCTAGAGACCACAATGTCAGACCTGCAGTTCCCAAGACGCACATACTGAGGTCTGTCTGTAAGATAGTCCACGATCCATGCCACCAGGTATGAATCTACTCCCATCTCTGTCAGCTTGTCCCTAAGGAGCAGAGGTTGGATGGTGTTGAAGACGCTAGAGAATTCCAGAAACATAATTCTTACTGCACCACTGCCTCTGTCCAGGTGGGAGAGGGATCAGTGTAGCATGTAGATGATGGCATCCTCCGCTCCCACCTTCTCCTGGTATGTGAACTGCAGAGGGTCGAGGGCATACCGGACCTGTGGCCTCAGGTGGTGAAGCAGCAGCCGTTCCATGGTCTTCAACACATGTGATGTCAGGGCAACAGGCCTGAAATCATTCAGCTCACCAGGACGTGATACCTTTGGGACTGGGGTGATGCAAGATGTTTTCCAAAGCCTTGGGACTTTCCCCTGTTCCAGGCTCAGGTTGAAGATGTGCTGTAGAAGACTCCCCAGCTCCAACGCACAGGCCTTCAGCAGTCGTGGCGATACTCCATCTGGACCTACTGCTTTGCTGGCATGAAGTCTCCTCAGCTCTCTGCTTACCTGGGATGCTGTAATTGTGCGTGGGAGGAAACTCTCTCCTATGCTGGTATCAGCAGAAGGATGGGTGGAGGATGCAGTACTCTGAGGTGAGAGTGAGAGTGGGTTAGGGTGGTCAAATCTGCTAAAAAAGTTGTTCATCAGGTTTGCTTTCTCCCTGTCTCTCTCGATGGAGGCACCCCACTTCGAGTTGCAGCCAGTGATGATCTTCATCCCATCCCACACTTCCTTCATGCTGTTATTCTGCAACTTTTGCTCCAGTTTTCTCCTGTACTGCTATTTCGCTGCCCTGAGCCGGACTCGGAGTTCCTTCTGCACACACTTGAGCTCATGCTGAACACCGCTTTTAAAAGCCTTTTTCTTCTGGTTCAAAAGGCCCTTGACGTCACTTGTAATCCATGGCTTGTTGTTAGCATAGCAGGGTACTGTTCTTACTGGAACTACAATGTCCATACAGACATTGATGTAGTCAGTAGTGCAGGCAACGACCTCCTCAATGTTCTCACCATGTGACCCCTGCAGGATATCCCAGTCTGTAGTTCCAAAGCAGTCTCTCAGAGCCTGCTCTGCCTCAGGGGACCACTTCCTGTATGAGCGTGTGGTTGTAGGTAGCTCCCTCACTCTTGGTTTGTAGTGAGGTTGAAGCAGAACCAGGTTATGATCTATTTCCCAAGCACAGGCAGCGGGGTGGCACTGCATGCGTCCTTAATGTTTGCATACAGTAGGTCAATAATCCTATTTCCCCGGGTGTTACAATCAACATACTGGGAGAAGGCAGGTAATGTTTTGTCCAGCGTCACATGGTTAAAGTCTCCAGCAATTAGTACAAGTGCCTCGGGGTGCTGTGTTTGTAATTCAGAAACAGCGGAGTGGATGATGTCACCCTCTATCTCCACGTCTGCCCGAGGAGGGATGTAAACAATAAAAACAATGACGTGTCCAAACTCTCTGGGCAAGTAATAGGGACGCAGACTTACGCCCAACAGTTCGATGTCCCGGCAGCAAGTGGAGATTTTGACGTTTACATGTAGAGAGTTGCACCACCTTGTATTCACATAGAGAGTGAGTCCTCCTCCTTTCCGCTTCCCGCAGGTATTTGCGTCTCTGTCTGCTCTAACTGTGCTAAACCCGGGTAGCTCCACGTTAGCATCTGGGATGTTAGTTGTTAGCCACGTTTCACAAAAAAACAATACACTGCATTCTCTGTAGGTCCTGACATTTTTCACCAGCGCAGCCAGTTCGTTGATCTTATTTGGTAGTGAGTTCACATTTCCCAGGATCACAGAAGGCACCGAAGGCTTGTATCGCAACTTTCACGCTAGCCGTTTAGCCTTTAGCTTATCACCGGCTCTGCTGCCACGATACCGCCTTCTTACCTCGTCAGGTAAATAGGGAACCACACCAGCACGGGCCTTTGTTCTCAGCGCTAGAAGTTGATTACCTGAATAGATGAGTCTCGGCATGTAAAAATCCATGTCCAAGTAGTAAAAAGTGTCCAGGAAACAAGTCCACATAAAAGAAAGTGGTAGGAGTGATCAAAAGACAACTCTACAAAGACCTTTCAGTTTTAATACAGGGCAGTAAATTTTGATACAATAAAATCTTGGAAATCAGCAGAAATACATTCACACCAGCATGGCTTACAATGAAAAACAAATCCTATTCCAAATCATCCTTGTGTGCCCTGCTTTGTGCTCCATTTAATACTATCGTTATTTTACCAACAACACAGTTTTCCACCAATTACTTAAAATATGGAACCTATGCAGGGCACTTGAAGATAGAAAAGCTTTTAACCATTGCTCCTCTGCAAGATAATCATCTTTTTCCACCTTCTCAAACAAATTCAGTGTTCAACTTATGGACAACACTAGGGATTATGACACTTTGAGATCTTCATATAGACAATGTATTTTCATCTTATGAACAATTACACTCCAAGTTAAACTTTTCAGCTACACACTTTTTTCCTGTATGTAAATTAGAAGTTTTGTTAAAGGAAATCAACCCAGCTTTCCACATGTCGCACTTGTATCAATCCCAGAGGCCGTACAAGCCTTGTTAAGATTCAAAACGAATTTCAACAGTAAATACAAATATTTCTAAGAATTTACTTTTCAAAGATCCTAAGGCACAGTGGGAAAAAGAACTTTCAATCAGAATCTCAAAAAAAGAGTGGAACTCAGTTTTACATAGAATGTACTGTACTTTAGTCCTATATTTGCCTAACATTCCATAATTCAACTTTCATCAATCACATTTATCTTGTTTAAAATTGTTCAAAATTTACCCAGGGCAAGTCCAAATCTGCAAGTACTACCATCTGGCTCCAGCTTTACCAGGTCATATGTTTTGGGAATGGACTAAATTAACATTATTTTGAACAAAAATCTTTACATACTTCTCAGACAGCATCAGTGTTACAGTCATTCTAATTTTATTACCAGCAATTTGTGGTGTACTCCTGGAAGGCATTAAAGTGCATAGGGATAAGTTAGTTATAGCATATACTACTCTACTAGTACACAGACTTATCTTGCTTAACTGAAAGAATTCCAACCCACCTTCTGTAGCTCAGTGGGTAAGCAATGCTATACAGTATATTACCTTAAATTAGAAAAAATCAAATTGTCTCTTAGAGCAAATGTACAAACATTTTTTAAAACATGGGAAGAATCCATTAATATTATTTTAGAACCTGTGATAAATTCTCTCATGCTATTAATTACTTTATCATTTTTTTGCTCATGTCTCTTTCTTTTGGATGGGGGTTGCATTTTATCTACTTTGTTTTTATTCTGTAGTAAATGACTATATCTCTTATGTAATTGTTTCTTGTTAAACTTAGTAGCATACACTACCATTGCAATGCTTTGTTATTTGTAAATAACTAGGGGGCTTTGCCCCCTGCTTGCTTCGCTCACCAACCCCATGGCCTACACTACGTACCAGCCACATCACATCTGCCGCTCGCATATGTGGATTTCACTTTCACCAACCAACAAATCTTTTAATTCTTGCAGATACGCCTCTTCATTGGGAAGAAACACTACTTTTCCCTGATGGCAACACGAGTAATAATTTCCATTTGTTTGCGCTAATGCGATCTTTACTATCATTTTTTTGAGACTTTCGAATTGTAGTACTTTCATTATCTCTAACCTGCTCTGCATGTGCATCGTGCCAACGTTTTTGAATTCTTTACGACATTCTACTTTGTCTTCTACTCTTTGTCTTTTATTTCCAGCCCCGGACGTGGTTAAATCTCTTGGCACAAAGTCTTGTCTCACGGGACTTGACAGTATCTCTCTGAAAAAGTCATGTCTCATCCCAGGCTAAAAAGTCTCATCTCGTCCCAGGATTTTTTTATATAATAGGGAGAAATAAAATTACATTCAAAAACAGTTGCTGTTTTACATTGCACTGCTTCTACTTTATAAACAATCAGTCTAAAACAAGACACTTTACAAATCTAAAAAGAATACTACTCAAAGCAACTAAATTGCTTTTAGATACATGATGAAATATAGAAAAATAAATTCAATGTAAACAGTGAACCCAAACATATAGTTGGGTGGTTTTCTTTCATTAGTGTTTTGTGGCTGTCAGTAGACACAGTAGCAGTTGGCCACTGGTGTTAATTATTATATGTGGGAAACCCTGGGAACAGATTCAAGTAAGAGTTGCTAAACAGCATGGTAGGAACAGTGTTTGTTCAGTGGCTATATCAGGGTTATAATATTCTGTGACCCACTTAAATCAGGATCATAAGAAAGCCAAAGCCAATCATAATAACATCAGATGCAAGGCAGGAAGCAACCTCCACAGGGCACCAGCCCATTGCTGGTCCCATTCATACACTTACCCATAAAGGAGCTGTTTTTTTATTTTTTATTTAAAGAAATTTAACATTCCATACAATCAAGACTTACTTTAACAACAAAGAAGGTAACATTTAATACTATTGAGTTAGACTCAAAAAACCTAAAATCAGCCCTGCCCAAGAGAAAAAGAATAGCCAACAGCAGAAGCAATTCTTTAAAAAAAAAACAAAGAAGGTGTAGTATCATTACCCTTGATATAAAATCTTAATATAAAATTTTATTAATTAGATCTTGCCATATTTTTAAAAAAAAGTTTTGAGCAGATCCTTTATGTGATAATTAAATTTTTTCCCAATTTCAAATATTATGGAACTTCAGTTACCCGCTGACTTCCAGCTGAGCAAGATAAGTCTGTGTGCTAATAATGTGGTGTAGGCAACTATATTTAATTTGTCCTTCTCCACTTTGAGCCCATCCGGGAGTACACCAAACACAGCTGTTAATGGGTTAGGAGTGATTGTGACACCAAGGCTGTCTGCTAGGCATTCAAATATTTATGACCAGAATGATGTTAATTTGGTACCCGCCCAAAACATGTGGAGAAGTGAGGCTGCAGCTCGATGGCAACATTCACTGGTTGGATCTTGCCATGGACGATTTTAATTGGGCTAATTGTGCTTGATAAAAGATTTTGAGTGGAATGATTGAATGCTTTGCGCATGTGGAGCTCAAGTGCATTCTGTGCATGTGCCTTCTGCTCTTCTCTGAGATAATAAGTGAGAGATCCTTTCCCCATCGTACCTGGGTATCTTTGAAAGGAAGGGACTTGAAAATATTTTTATATATTATTGAGATGCTGTCCGAGTCTACAAGACTGATCAATACTGTATTTCGTCTGGAATAGAATTTGGTGGTAGGTAAGGAAAATTAGGTAGGTTCCTTTTAACAAAGTATCTGATTAGAAAGTAGTAGGAAAATTGTGTTGATGCAAGGTTAAATTTGAAGCGTAATTGATCACAAGATGCAAAGACATTATCTATATACAAGTCTTTAAGTGTTTTAATCCTGAATGATTTCCAAAGGTTAAATACTGTGTAGGTTTTGAGAGGGTAGAAAAAGCTAATTATCATGTAGAGGTGAAACAGATAAAAGCTTCTCTGTCTTAAATTGCTGCCTGCAACAGTTCCATATTCTGAGTGAATTGTCTTTACTGGGGCACAGAGCAGGGCATTTAAAGAAGTACAGCAAGATTTCATTTCTATTGCAGACCAGGCTTGCATACATTCATCAGTTGGTGTTGATTTCTAGGTGCTTATAGCTTGTTTGTTAGAAAAGCATCAAAACACAATATCTGTAATTTGGAAAAAGTGTTTGGACTGTCTGTTGATTTTTTTTTTTTTTTTGCTAATTTGCATTATTTTCCTTAACAGTAAATTCAACAAGATAGAGATAAGTTTCTGGAAGTGACAAGTAAAAGTAAAATTTGTCCATGAGCAAACTACTCAAGCAGAAGTTTTAAAGTATCTCATATTAATAAAATGTAATTATCAAAGGTATAAGTAAATGTAGGATCTCTCTCAGTTTTTTATATAGTCAAAACTTTCTCTGGGGCAATTGTGAAGATTAGACTAATTGGCAAATTAAAATTGCCTTCAGTGTGAGTGAAGGTCATTGTGGTGAACTGGTGCCCTGTTCAGGTCTGTATCCAGCCCTGTGCAGTATGCTGCCAGAGTAGGCTCTAGCCCTGCCAAGCTAAAATTGAGGCAGACAGTTTTGAGAACCTTGTGGTATTATTCATTTTCCATATAATTATTTTTGCAAAAGAAAATATGTATATTTAGACACTAAATGAGATGTGTGTACAGGTTTTTAATAATTTATTAATGGTTGTTTTAGCAGAATGAAAAGTGCCCTGCACTTTGCAAGGATCTAGACTGGCATCAGTAAATTTATGTGAGGGAAAATGAATAATTATATATAAGTCAGTAATATATTTGCATAGGTCTACCATATATTCCAAAAAAACATCCAATCCAAAGAGGTTTTGTGGTTTGAAATATTATATATATATTATATATATATATATATTATATTATACAGTATATATATATATATATATATATATGTAGTGGTATGCAGCCCGGACACAGACAGGCGGACACTGCTGGTTTGCACTCAAACACACATTAATTCATCTTATTTACAGTGCACACTTCCCAGTACTCGTGTACCAATCACCCTTAGTCCAGGCCTCACACAATGCCTCTCTTCTCTGACCGCCTCCACTCCTCTCCTCCAAGCTCTGTCCTCTTCTACCCGACTCCAGCCATTGAATGGAGGGAGACGGCCCCTTTTATCTTCACCTGAATGTGCTCCAGGTGTCTCCCAATGAACTTCTGCCGGTACTCCCTGGTGTGGCAGAAGTGCCGGCCATGTACCCAGAAGCGCTTCGGGTGTCCCTGGTCTTCTTCCCCCCAGTATTTCCGGCGCCCCCTGGCGGTGACCACTGGCCCCTGAGCTTCCATGCTTCTTTCCCGTGGTCCCCATAGCCCCCAGGGCGGTCACCCCCTCGTGGTCCGGAGGAGGCGTAATCCCTCTTCCAGTCCTTCCGGGCGTCCTGGCTGGGTACCACCCCCAGCCGCTCGCCACAATATATAGGGTGGTCCAGATCTAATTATGCAACATTTAATGCAATGCAGGAAAACAATGCAAGACAAAAGAATTGTTCTAAATATCTTGTAATAAACGAAAATGGACTTACATTGAATTAATTCACTGATTTTTCAATGTAATGTCCCACTTGTCCTCCATTCAGTTGTGAATTCTCTATGTAATAAACTTAAGTTATAGCGTAATGAAAATTGCATAATTATATCTGGACCACCCTGTGTGTGTGTATGTATAACCCTAACCCTAAAATCAGTCTATAGCAGTTTTCAAAAATATAAAAAGAGAGTGTTTAGAATGTGATTAAAGAGTCCAGAGTTTAAAAATTTAAAGAGACAGTGTTTAAATAAAGTCAAAAGGTGCAAGTTTTCGAATTGCTGGTTGCTTACTCATGTGTCCTTTTGCTGGCAGGTTAATCAGTGTTAGTTCACACAGTTCACATTCTGACTTCTTTTTTTTTAAGTCCATTTTCTTATTGTATATGTATTAATTAAAGGACAGTTCAGTCTCATGCCTGGACAAACTGGTGAGGAAGGCAGGCTCTATTGTAGGCACGGCCTGGACAGTTTGACATCTGTGGCAGAGCGGCGGGCGCTGAGCAGACTCCTGTCAATCATTGAGAATCCACTGCATCCACTGAACAGGATCATCTCCAGACAGAGGAGCAGCTTCAGTGAGAGACTACTGTCACCGTCCTGCTCCACAGACAGACTGAGGAGATTGTTCCTCCTCCACACTGTGCAAATCTTCAATTCAACCCTTGGGGGGGGTTTAAACATTAACATTATACAAAGTTATTGTCTGTTATATCTGCATTGTTATCACTCTTTAATATTGTTTTTTAACAGTATGCTGCTGCTGGAGTATGTGAATCCCCTTGGGATTAATAAAGTATCTATCTATCTATCTATCTATCTATCTATCTATCTATCTATCTATCTATCTATCTATCTATCTATCTATCTATTTGGCTTATTTTTATGCCAATGCAATTAAGATGCCTTTTCTGTGGTTAATAAGACCATAAATGTTGTTTTGTTTCAGCCTGTGGAGAAGAAAAGTTATTGGTGAATCTGCCTGAATATAAAGCGGTATGTATTAACTTTTTCTAAACAAAAATTCTAGCATAAGAAATTGAAGAAGACAATTGTTTGGACATACATGAGGATGCACTTTATTTTTATCTGTTTTTAAATAGTAACTGAATTTTAAAAATCATTCCCTTTTCCAAATGCACTTGTGTTTTCTATTATTCTGTGTGTCTACATGATCTTAGTATGGAGGCACAGTGTTTATTAAGCTGCCTCACTACTCCAAAAATGGGATTGAAATCCTGACACTGTCATTGTCTTTGACATCTGCAGATTTTTGCTTTGGCTCTATAAAGTTTTCAAAGTGTGTTCTGTTTTTTGTGCTTTGTCCCAAAAATGTACACTTTTGGTTAGTTGGCAACTCTAAAACTGGCTAAGTATGAGTAAATGTTGATATCCAAGTGTTGATTGTCTGTATTGGATTAAGTGAGTTCCATATAAAAGTACAGATGAATAGAACCACCTTGTTACATTAGTATCAGTAAATTCCATTGCTCATGAAACTATCATCTGTGCATCTGTGCATTAAAAACTGCATTAGTGTAGTGGTAGCTGGTTTGCATCTCCATTACATTGTGACTGGCAGAACCTTTTCTTTGGTGCCTCAGCAAACTACATATCTAGTCAACATAAATAGTTGAGTTGAAAAAGTATTGGCTAGGCAGGCACTATGACCTCCTAGTGAATACCACATTGGTTTGTTAACCAACCAAAAATTAATAAAAACAGCATGTTTGGTAGTTTTGAAATAATCTTGTTTGTTGTTTCTTTAGTAAGTGAATTGAGTATCATTTCACAATAGTTGATATAATTTGCTTATTCTGCATTAACAATACTGAAGTGACTGACCAGTGCAGACCTTGCAGAGCCATACTGTATGCACTATGGCAGCTTAAAAGGAGCTGTGCTGAACAGTGAGGTAGCTTGGACTGGAAAAGAGTGAAGAGATGGACAGCATGGCGAGGAGAGTGCTAATCACTGCTCCACTCACATGGCAGTTAAATCTTAAGGCAGTCAGTGTGGTGTAGTGGTTAAAAGTTTGGACGTCAAACTCTGAGGTTGTGGATTCAAGTCCTGCTACTGAGTCTGTGTGACGATGATCAAGTCACTTGACCTGCCTGTGCTCTAATTTTAAAACCAAAGGAATGTAATCAGTCATAAAGGTTTTAAGTTGCCTTTGATGAAGGTGTCAACCAAGTAAGTGAATGCAAATGTGAGATAAAAAGGTGCCTTACTTTGTACTCTTCTATGATGATTCCCTATCATACATAGATACGAATTTGACAGATGTGAATGAGTGCATGATTGAATGAGTGTGTCCAGGAGTGAAAGAAGAAGTGTGTCTGGACAGCTCTGTCTGGTGTTTGTGTAGTCGGGGGTGGCTTGCTGCCTGGTCCAGCCTGGTTTGACCCAAAGAGTTTCTGCTATGTTAGAATTTGGCCCCAGGTCAAATTTACTATTTCATGACCTCTGTCTTAGAAGAACAGTCCTTTAACAATCATTAGTGAATATGACCTAGGCTATGTAATGTCTCTTTTATTTTTGCAACTCAGTTAATTAATATTTGTATTTCTGAATTTTTATGGAAAGTTCTCGAAGGTCATGACAGTCACTGCTCACCATGTTACTCTAGCCCAGTGGTTCTCAACCTGTGGGGCGGGCCCCCCTAGGGGGGCGCGAAGTAACAAAGGGGGGCGTGAAGGTGTGAAAGAATCAAAAATATGAAAAATACATCCATTGAAATCAAAACAAATTACCTTAAACTACATTCTGATAGTAGAAAAATAAGTCTAGAGTTGGATAAATGTCGATAAAAGTTAAGTAGGTATAATAAAATATGCATCTATGATACATCATTAATTAAAAAAGAACAAATTGGTATTAGTGGGTTCCTTTCAAAAAAACGTTAGGGGGGCGCGATTAAAACTGTTATGAAAACTCGGGTCGCAAATACTTAAAGGCTGAGAAACGCTGCTCTAGCCAAATCATTTCAATTGTGCTTATATTGTTAAAAACATTCACAAAGTTGAAATAGTTATTTTCTTAGAAAGTTTTTGAGCTACTACTTGATTCCAAAAATATATCATATGTATTTAATATTTATTTTATGCACAACTTTTTCGTGGGTTCGCTTCCTGGGTCCTCCCTGTGTGGAGTTTGCATGTTCTCCCCATGTCTGTGTGGGTTTCCTCCGGTGCTCTGGTTTCCTCCCACAGTCCAAAGACATGCAGGTTAGGTGCATTGGCGATCCTAAATTGTCCCTAGTGTGTGCTTGGTGTGTGTGTGTGTGTGTCCTGCGGTGGGCTGGTGCCCTGCCCAGGATTTGTTCCTGTTTTGCACCCTTTGCTGGCTGGGATTGGCTCCATCAGACCCCCATGACTCTGTGTTAGGATATAGTGGGTTGGAAAATGACTGACTGACAACTTTTTCTTGTGTGAAGATCATGAGCATAAAACTAAGTAGTTTATGTCTCTGAACAGTACACATGTAAAATATTTACAGGTTAGTTAAACTTGTTGTACTCCTTAAATAAAAAATCTATACATTGCAACACTAAGTGATTTGTGTATGCCTGTTGGGGTTCTAAAGCAAACGTCTGATGCAATCATCTTGGAATTAAACAAATTTAATTAATCACCAACTGAGTGACTGATTTGGTTATGCTTTATTTTGGATGTACTTTATTAATACACGAGAGGAAATTGTCTTTTCACACTTCACGTCTAAGAGCAGGTCATTAGAACATTAGAAAACTCTAGACGAGAACAGGCCATTCAGCCCAACAAAGCTCGCCAGTCCTATCCACTTGTTTCCTCCAAGAAAACATCAAGTCGAGTTTTGAAAGTCCCTAAAGTCTTACTGTCTACCACACAACTTGGTCGTTTATTCCAAGTGTCTATCGTTCTTTGTGTAAAGAAAAACTTCCTAAGGTTTGTGCGAAATTTACCCTTAACAAGTTTCCAACTGTGTCCCCGTGTTCTTGATGAACTCATTTTAAAATACAAGTCTCGATCCACTGTACTAATTCCCTTCATAATTTTAAACACTTCAACCATGTCACCTCTTAATCTTCTTTTGCTTAAACTGTAAAGGCTCAGCTCTTTTAATCTTTCCTCATATTTCAACCCCTATAGTCCTGGAATCAGCCTAGTCGCTCTTCTCTGGACATTTTCTAGTGCTGCTATGTCCTTTTTGTAGCCTGGAGACCAAAACTGCACACAGTACTCAAGATGAGGCCTCACCAGTGCATTATAAAGGTTGAGCAGAACCTCCTTGGACTTGTACTCCACACATCGTGCTATATAACCTAACATTCTGTTAGCCTACTTAATGGCTTCTGAACACTGTCGGGAAGTTGATAGCTTAGAGTCCACTATGACTCCTAAATCCTTCTCATAAGGTGTACTCTCGATTTTCCGACCGCCCATTGTGTATTCAAACCCAATATTTTTACTTCCTATGTGTAATACTTTACATTTACTGACATTAAATTTCATCTGCCACAAATCTGCCCAAGCCTGTAAGCTATCCAAGTCCTTCTGTAATGATATAACGGATTCCAAATTATCTGCTAATCCACCTATCTTGGTATCATCTGCAAACTTAACCAGCTTGTTACTTATATTCCTATCTAAATCATTTATATATATTAAAAATAGCAGTGGCCCCTGCTGGTCACCACTCTAAACATCGGCCAGTTCTGATGAGGTTCCTTGCACCATCACCCTCTGCTTCCTGTGTCTGAGCCAATTCTGCACCCATCTAAAAACATCACCCTGAACTCCCACTTATTTTAACTTGATGCCCGACCTCTCATGTGGCACCTTATCAAATGCTTTCTGTCATGTTCACCAGCTGATGTTTTAATGCTTTTCTCTTGAAGTCACAAAAGCTTGATTGTGTTTTTTTGTCTTTTAAGATTGTAGGTCAGTTCTTGGAAGAACTTCCCATATTCTTTGAGGATACTACAGACACCCTCTGTGCTTTGGGTCCTGCATTACAAGCAGCGCAGAAGCTACTTTCACCCACCGGAGGGCGCCTTTCTGTGTTTTTGTCCCAACGGCCAAATACTGGATGTGGTGCTTTACACATGCCAGGCAGAAGCTGCTGCAAAACTGCTGCCTCGGTAAATGATTTAAACTGCTTTTTTTTATTTGTATAGTAAAGCTTTTATATTGACATATTGCATGCACTAAAACATAGATGTTTGGAGTTTCTAATCTTATTTTAATAAATATCAAATAGTGATCCTTTAAAAAACAACTCTAATTGTTTACTGGTAGTCAAGGGCACATATTGTAGACTCCAGCTGTATTAATTAGATCCAATATCACATGAAAATAAGTGCTATTAATGCAACTATAATAGAGAAATCAGTAGATTTATATATCTCAGAGAGTGCATCCATTACCATACTTGTTTTCTTTTGAATAAGACCATGATGATTAATATCTATTATTAACAGTTTCTTAGGTTATGTAGAATGTGTCACTTTTTTCTTTTCATCAATTGTTTCACCTGGTATTTTGTGATTTTTTTTTTTTTTTGGCCTATTATGAAATATGTCAGGTTGCTTTATTTTGACATTTAAAGCAGACGATTAAAAAAAAAAAATCTTTTCTCTAAAATGGTATTTAAAAAAAGATACAGTTTTATGGACATTTTTTATAAATAATATGCCTGATGTACAGAATTTATTACAGGATATCTAATGCATGTGTCCCTTAGGACAAAATATAACTATAAATCCCATACTGAGTTAAGAGTCACATTCACAGTCTTCTGTTAATTTTAAATCCAGTTCACATGATAGTTTATGTTTTTGTTTGTATAGCAGAATTTTTTGATAGTCTTGAAAGGTAACTAAAAGTCATAAGAACTTCAATTGAACTGTAAGGGTAAATTTATTACTGTTTTCTTAGGGCCTTCAGAGACCCTGTGTTACTTCAGATTTCTACAAAGATCTAGCCCTTGAATGCTGCTTACAACAGATAACTGTGGATCTTTTCTTGCTCAGTCGTCAATTCTCAAACTTGAACTCTTTGTGTGAGTATCACTTCTTGGACATTTGATTATTCTTACATACAGTCATTATATTGGTTCTTTAAAATTACTTCTCAGCTCAGACAGTTCAGCACTTGCTCAGCATGCCATGTACTTTTGTAAATAAAAGAAACTGATCCAAACTCAACTTGCCGAAGACAAAGTTTAGAAATTTCCAGCTACTGGAACTGCTGTATAGATGTTCATATCTACCCAGCTTAAGGAAAAAGGCCTTTTCTGCTAGTTGCTATATTACAAGGTGTGTTTTGAATTATAATAGCATATCAGTGATTTTTTTTTTTCAAATATTCAAACATATACTTCACTATGTTTTACATATATTATGTAGCCCCTTGATTTTTAGGTATTTTTTGTTCAGTAAGCATAGTGAAATGTATAAATTTCCTCACCAATGAACACCATTGTACAGGACACTATATATAATATATATATATTAATAATAATAATACATTTTATTTATAGGGCACTTTACATTAGCAGTAAATCTCAAAGTGCTATATAAAAAGTTTAAACAAAGACAAAGCAAGATAAAAACAGAGATAAAACAACAATAATTTTAGCATTTTTGTTAATATGCTTTCCTAAATAGAAAAGTCTTTAGCTGTTTTTTAAAACAGCCCACAGTCTGCTGTGTTCTTAGGCTCTCTGGTAGGCCATTCCAGAGCCGAGTAGCAGCGGTTGCAAAGGCTCAGTCACCCATTGTATGAAGTTATATATACTGTACTGTATATATATCATTCAAGCACTTTAGCTTTTACTCATAGCTGTGCTGTGACCTTTGCTGTGTGTGAAATATTTTAAAAGCTATGTTGTCATATGATTTCTGGGTATTAAGCCAGGGATTGAACATGACCCAAGTAAGGCCTTCCAAAGAAATGTTAATAATGTTTACATCGTTTAAGTAATGTCTTGTTTTTCTGGAACAAAAGACATGTTTAAAATAAGTATTGTTCTAATAAGAAAGAGCCGCCAGTCATAGTCAGTCCTGGTCATTAAAAAGCCTTTCAATTGATTGCAATATTTAATTTTTGTATTCAAAGTTCTGATGGTATAAAAGTGTATCCTGAGACATGCATGTGCTACTGCTCTCTATGTGCTATTGCATATATCAATGAACTGCTTTGGAGATTTTATTGAGCTGCTAAACAGAGACTGCATCTTGTTTTTTCCAAAATCTATAGAAAAATTTACTTGATCCCTAATTATGGAGAGCTGTTATGGCTAAAAGTTTGTGTTACAACTATTTTTTTTTCCAAAAGACAAAAGCTAGCCTTCCACCAGCCTCCTTGTTTCAGATCTGCTTCTGTCACGTTCGTTTAAGATATTAATGATAAATGTTTCATAAACTTAAATTGTATTTAAGAATTTTATTTCAGAGAAATTTAAAAAGGTACCATTTATATGTTAAACATTCTCCTTTATAAACACTAAGATTTTAGTACATCTATATATATAAATTCTTTTCGCGTTTGAAACGGAAATTACGTATGAACATGCGAAACGGAAATAATGTATGACCACAGAACGTATTATAATACAGGACCTAATCACTTTGTTTGTGGATGCCATTTTTATATCGTCTTTATGAATTGCTATTATTTGTGTGAGAGTTATTTTACTAATATTGAAAAGAAGTAAACACAAACACACTGATCTATCCCATAGAAGTGCGCCCCGTGTCGCCCTCTCCCAGCCCTCCTCTCTGGACTCAAGTGCTGAGCCATCCGCTGCCAGGCGCGTTCTGACAGAGAAATTTTATTTATTCGCCCACGTGACTGTCGTGGAAACTGCCACATTATAACTTTTTTAAATTGGCAGTACTTGATAGTAGAAGAGATGAGGAAAACAGCTTTTCGTCTTTCTACTTTCTACTGCGCTGAGCTGTAAACAATGACACCACCTTCCGCGGCGAGGGGTCATGAGAACAAAGTGGACACTGGGAGGCGCGGAATGTCAGGCTGCTCTGTTGGGTCGAGAGCTTCGCAGTTTTGGGCGCCATCCTCTCTTCTCACACTGTTTGTGACACTTCAAGTCCCCCTCGGCTCATGGAAGACTGTAAATCTTTGCAAATGAGTGTAATCGGTGCAATCGAAGCAAAACTCTCTTTGTAAATCGCGCTGCACTACTACTTACTGTCCCTTAAGGTGAGTTCAGGTCACTAAAACCCCGCAACATTCAAGGTTGCTTTTGTAATAAATTCTTTTAAGACGATGGAGTGTTTACATCTAAGAAGATGTACTGACCTCTTCATGTTAAGTTTTGGACTTGGGAATTGTTTGGACCTTAAGCACGGAAGGGCAGTGTACACATTTCTCAGAATAATTTTTCTCTTAAATCACAGGCATGTAGTGCAAAGTTGTCAGGCAGAAATTTGCAGGATCGCATAGAAAATGTAATTTCTATACCACAACGATCGTGTAGCGCCTTTCACAAGGGATCTGCTACCGAGAGATGATCCAAATACATTTAAGCTGCTGTTAGTGCTACTGACCTGTTGTGTTATAGCGCCATTAAAATGTACTTTACCCGAAAGCACTCCAGTACTGCTCAATGTATCTTTACTTCTTACATGTTAATGTTTTACTGTTTAATAATTTATATACTACATTTTATTTTTTTCCCTTGCACTCAATGAGCAAAGCCACTGGATAATCAGCTATAGATATATAAATTAGTGTTTTGTTTCTGTATACAGTTGTTTCTTTGTTATTATTTCATGCTGCTAAAACATCTTTCAGAAAAAATAACAGTAAGAGCAAAACAAATGATGTTTCCCTTTGTGTTTTGGAAGCACATATGTGTTGTTCTTAAAAGGTTCATACTTAGAAATTCTGCTTTCCATTTCTAGTCTTTATGGCTCTGAGAATGGATTTACAGAATGTAGTTACTAAGCAGCAGCACCAGTTCATTATCTTTGTAGTTTTTTTTTATTTTTTAAATCTAGTTTTTTAGACATTCACTATCTCTCTTATGCATATATCTCATGTAACTAACTTCATTTGTGAAAAGACTTTCTTTCTAGGTTCACAAATGGCTCTCTGTACTATTACCCAGCTTTTCACTCAGTTCGTAGTCAAGAGCTGTGTGAGAAGATTCAGAAGGAGTTTCATCTTTACTTAAGTCGCTCTGTTGGTGCTGAGGCTGTGCTTAGAGTTTCCTGTACAAAAGGTATGTCTTCTTTTGCAAAAGAAATGTCATGGATTATACTACGTTTCTTATATCCTCCACTAATTCATAAAGTCTTTCTTCCTGTTGCAGACTGACAATGTATTTAGATCAGAATTTTGAAACTAGTCCAAGACTTGACATAGCAAATCCTCTGTTTCCCTACTTTTAATAGTTGGGAATAATATTTATTTGTGATATCACTAATATGTCTGTTATATTTTTCTAAAATCACAAGTATCAACCAGGTTTACCTACATTGTTAAAAATTAAACATCTTTGTATAAACAAGTAAAAATATATTCACAGCATACCTTGATTCCTTATAAGGGCTGGCAATGACAGACCGTTACATATGAAGTTCTATATTTATGACTGTCCCAGATTCATGTACTATCCTGCTAGTACTACAACTTCCAGAGTTCAGAATACAGATCAAAGCTGCATGAGAAGGAGGGCAGAAATAAATAACTAAAGTAAGAAAGGCAACCAGGAATCAATATACAGTATATTCATACTAATACAAAAATCCTAATAATGAATGTTTGTTAATAGCCTTTTTCTTTTATATCTGATTACATTTTATGTAAGATTTATTAAATAGCAGTTTTTAAATTTTGATACAGGGCTTATTATAGAAAACTGTCTTGGCAACTGTGTCCAGCAATCCCCGGGTGTCTTCTGCTTGCCTACTGTTACTCCAGACACTCAGTTTGCCCTGCAGATGTCAATCAGCAAATGTCTGTTGACCAGCTCCTTTCTCGTCTTCCAGTCATGTTTGCTCTATACATCTTGCAAAGGTAGGTCATGATTTCAAAGGGACCTATTTGACTGGCAATATAGCATTTATATTTTCAAGGTGAAACTTTCTATTGTAGTTTGAAACAACTTGTGCACAGTAATTTTGTTAATGTGTTAAAAGGCCAGAAATATTAAATGATTTTGAAGTACAGTACATTGGTAAAGTGACCTTTATTTTATATAGTGTCAGAGGTGGCTGGGGGTGGTACCCAGCCGGGACGCCCCAGACCGGAGGAGGGCTTATGCATCCCCCAGACCACGTGGGGGCAACTGCCCTGGTGGTTTTGGGGACCACGGGAACTGAGCTTGGAAGCTCAACCCTATAGGGGCCTGTGGTCACCGCCACGGGGCGCCCCACTGCCTGAGCAGCCCTGGCCCTCAGCACTTCCGCCACACCCGAAGAAGACCAGGGACACCTGGAGTGCTTCCGGGTGCGCAGCCGGTACTTCCGCCACACTGGGGAGTGCCGGCAGAAGGTGGTCGGGAGGCACCTGAAGCTCGTCCGGGTGTGTATAAAATGGGCCGCCTCCCTCAATTCGATGGCTGGAGTCGGGAGGACGAGAAAAGGTCTTGGAGGAGAGGAAAGGAGGTGGCCTGAAGAGAGTGAGGCATTGTGAGGCCTGGACTTTGGGGAAGTTTGGGGGTTGTGTGCACTATTGTAAATATTAGGTGCAAATAAATGTGTGGTGGTGCTTATACAATGCCTGCCTGTCTGTGTCTGGGCCATATCCCACAATAGAAACATTCATATTAAACATGTGATGATAAAACATTTAACAGCCATTATCCAGGTTTATCCAGGTTTGCTAGCTGCCCACCACTTTCCATTGACCTGAACATGGTAAGGACTGAAACCCCTTATTCTCATATAATCGTCTAACATTATATCCATGTCATTTTCACTTTCCCTCTTGGGATTGTTCCCTTCACCACCATCACAGTACATCTTAAATCATTACACAGTCATTCTCTGGATTTTCACTCCACATTTTCAAACCATCTAAGCAGTTTTTCTCTCATCATACAACATAATGCAAACATATCAGTCTTTTCTCTTAACTCCATGCATTTGTTTTGCTCGCTCTTTAGAGCTCATTCTCATTTCAGTTCTTTCCAGTGTTGTTTGTTTTCTACCTTTATCAGCCACAACTCTTACAAAATGCATAAACTCTTCCCTTCATTACCACAGCAACTTAAACTTTCATTGACATCTTCTCATTGGTACCACAGTAATATTACAATTTATTCCTGAATATCTAAAATATGTCATTAAAAAAAAGACTTGAAGTTACTTCATTTGAAAATTTTATGTTCATAAAAATTACTTTTGAAGACTTTGAAATCACTGCAGTTTTTTGCCCAGTGTCTCCTGACTCAACAGTACAAGAAAACCTCCAAACATGAGGCCATTTTGGACCATATTTTGGGCAGGAAATTACACCCTTATGATAAAGAGTAAACCAAAGGTCGTCTTCAGCAAAAATAATCAGAAGGACTTGAAGTTGTACATTCCACTCCAGGGGTTCTCCCCACGTACTAGGGTGGAAGGGGTCAAAGTAACTCCTTTTCACAAAACCACAAAGAATGGAAAAAGGTAAAATAGGCATGTGGTGGGTCATTTTGTGCCATTTCGAGACTGCTGATCACAAATTTGAAAATAATTTTGATATTTGTTTTTTTAATCAGTGTTTCTAGACTTCTGAGAGCCACTTCAAGAAGGTTAAAATGAAGGTTTCAAACATAGGCACATGGGGTATCGTTTTAAACTATTTCAAGGACAGTGATTATGACTATGATGTTATTTGTGATCCTTTACTAAAGATCCAGCCCTCTATGAACTTCTGTCAGAAACTGAAAAATGACAGATTTCTGTTGCAATCAAGAATACAGTATTTAGACTTGAAACATTTAAATTGAAGAACACATTTTAATATGTTAAATATCTGATGCCACTGTTGTTTTTCATTATGTACTTCTACTTCCTGAAGTGAATCATTACATTTCTTAAGAACAGCCCAAATTAGGGTGCAGCTTGTACTAATTCAGTCCTATTTTGATTTAGATTACAACTAAAAGCATATCTCAGCTGCATTTCGACATCTCAAAATATAATTCTATCAATGAAATTTACATTATGTTAACATATCTCAGATTTTTTCTACATGTCTTTATATAGTCAGCAGCTTGTAGTGTACCGTCCATTCAATGCAAATGACTCTGATTTTAATGCATCATTCTATTGTCTGCTTAAGCTTACTCTTCAACTCACTTTAAAATGTCTTCCTTTTTGGCTTCTTCCACCTTCACCACTAATTTTCTTGTATATCACCTTGCCTCACGGCAAGATATTTTGTCTTCAAGTTTCATTTTTTCTATTTTTTAAGATACCTCTCATTCTTTTTAATCACTTTTTCTAATTCATCCTTATACTATATTGCCACCGCCACATACTGCATACCTTCCATTGTTTTTAGTTGCAGGGTATTTTTTGTTTGCTGTTCACGTCAGATAATTATGAAACCTCTATCTGCCTTGTTATAATGGATAAAATATTTTAACTCTCATAGTTATTCCTGTGTAAGGCCTGAGAAGCGTAAAGGTAAAAATGTGAAAAAATGAGGCCCAGGAAGTTTACTTGTAGCAAAGATTTATGCAAACAGTATCATGGCTGATGGTGGTTTATCCAAAGGTCTAATCAGTGTAAATTGGTCTCATTCCACAACCTGTACATTTGAAAGCAACAGAATCCCATTATTGTAAAAGAGTGTTGTTGTTTTTTTGTTTTGACTATGGACCAATGTAGCACAACATAATTCTTTGAAACAGAGAATGTCCTGAGACATTTGGTGAAATGACTTCTCTATAAACAGCCAGTAATGGAGATTCATTTATTTTTTAAATCCATCTATTACTGAACACAGTCAAAGGAGGCTTGAGGCTTTACCTAAATGAATTGGGAATAAAGAACAAATCAATTCACCACTTGGCATACTTGCTTACACCCTGACACTCACTCTTGCCAAGCCTGCTTTCAATTGACAGTTAGTCACAGCCACTTGCCTTTGGGATATTGAAGGAAAGTGTCAAAGCAGAAATATAAATCCTGGCCCCCTGAAGCTGTGAGGCAACAGCAATTACATATGCACCTCTAACCAGTAATACAGTTATACAAACTCCTCCAAACTCCAAGCCTAAATATAAGATGTGTCAGTTAAACCCCTAGGCAGTTGCTGTTACCCAAGGTATACATCAAGAGTTCCCAAACTTTTTTTGGCCACAGACCCCATTACCAAAAACTTTTAAAAACATTGGCCCCCTAGTCAATTACTTTACTTACTCAAATTAATAAATTTGTACAGTACGCGATATGAAATATTTCACTAGATATCAAACTTTTCATTTTAATCACTTGTAATTAATGATTGAAAAAGATAAAAGGACTACAGAATATGGCATAATCTTGTGCAACATTTAATAACGAAAATTAAAGCAAAAAAAGCAGAGTTTTTTTTTTTACATTTTTGACATTTATGAAATAAATATGTAAATTCAAAATAAGTACAAATAGTCCAAGCTGTACTGTCTTCATTTTTTTTTTTGGTTCAGTTATATTATTATCTGAAGAAATAAAAACTTTTATTAACAAACAATTTTGACAGCCCCTGTAATAAAAAAAAACAATGTATGTACTTACTTGAAACAAAAGATTTTTGTTCAAACTCGAATAAACAAACTGTGTCCTCTGATTTTCTTTTTCGTAGTACTGCTCCTCAATAAATAATTATATTCAAAGTTAAAATCACAAATAAGTACATGTCACATCAAACGAACCAGTTTATAGTGTTTTATGAAAGGATGACCGTACAAGACTGATAGATTCTGCTAATATCGAATATCCATGGTCTCGTCCCACTGCAAGCAAGTGCGGTTTTTCAGTTTTTCATGTCCTCACTTGCTTTGATATGTTCGATAAGACAATGCACAGACATGTTTGTGCTACATGTATTTTCATGCATTCTTACGTGTGACTCTTTTAATGACACATTTTACCTTTTCATTCGCAAGTTTGGTATGTAATGTGTTTTTATCAAAAAAGTGTTTTTTTGAATTATTTTACTTCTTAATTAGGTACCTATTGGAATCATAGATATTTTGAAGTAACAAACAAATAGCAGTAGTAAGGGGGTCTATTTTTGCTGTCGTCGACCCCCAAATTTTTAAATTAAAACTATCGACCCCATGGGGTCGATATCGACCACTTTGGGAACTCTTGGTATACATAAACTGAAACCTTCTCTAAACTAGAATGCGGTGCTTTGGTTTTGCATAACCAGCAGGATGCACTCATTAAGACAAGACAAAAATGAAACTTTCACATTTGGCAAAATTAAGAAATTAAGCTGTTTCATTTTACTTAATATTGAGATAAGATTTTTTTTATAAAAACAGCATTGCATATTACTTCTTCTGACAGCTGTACTGTCTTTACATTTAGTAGACATTGTCATAAATATTTATTTTGCACAAGGGTATTTATTTCCACATTTATTTTGTTTGGCAGGGGAGCGACGTGTGAGAGTACTGACTTGGTGTTTGCCCACAGCGAAAACTCCAAGTGAGGTTTATGCCGGGGCAGATGTGGAGGCAATCGTGGGAATTCTTTGTTACACTGGTAATAACAATAATATACACGTTAATAATCAAACCTGTAAAAAATGTAGTCATGTGATCTTTAGAATATCCACATATCACCTCTGAAATGTACTGTTATATGTTCGGATGAAAATATCTTAAAAATGTAAAAATTGCACTCTCCTTTTAAGGGTTTATGTTTAATTACTTTATAATCAATGCTTTTTTCACATATGAAAAAAATGTAAAATTGTTAGTCAGGCAGTGTAATAGTTATGTAATGGCTAATGCATTAGACTTTAAGTCAACTTAGGTAAAGGCTTAAGCCAAATATCAAAATGTATGATTTGCTTTGTTGTGCTGTGCTGGTTTGTGCCATTATATCTGTCTTTGCATTACTCTCTTTTGTTGATATTTATTATCTTAAACAAAGTGTGCTACTACAGGACACATATTAAAGGATTTCATAAAGTTTATAACAGGAACATTTCAAAGTAGTAGTACAGACACAAAAGGAACAGGTAGCTGTGCCTAAAGAATAGTAAAAGCAAAAATAAAAGATGGTATTGCCTCTATATTGTATAGAAACAATTGCGTAAAATTTTGGCAAACTGACTTTAACAGAAACTAATATTTAGATGTTACCTTGGAGGGTCTGGAAGCCTTAGCTATTATCACTGGGAGTCCCAAAGTCCTAAAATCACTTCAAGAAAATGCCCACTAAACCCAGCCTTGATAAACAGAGGGATTGGAAGTATGCAAGTTACCACACGATGAACCACCTCAGGATCCCAAATTAGGACCCAAGTGCAGACGTGCAACTCCTCAGCACTTCACTAGTCCAATTGGAACAGTGTGAAGCATTTTACAATGGCTGGAGTGCCAATCCTGCCACCAGCCTCCACATTTTCCCTGCAAGTTTGAGGACCTGCTTGCAGGGCTGAATTCAGGTTAACGTCATAACCAGGACAGAGCAGTGCAAGGTATGGGCCTTGCTCAAGGGCCCAATGGAGTGGAATCACTTCTGGCATTTATGGGATTCAAACCAGCAACCTCCTAATTGCCAATACAAATCCCTAGCCTCAAAGCCACCACTCCAATTGTTGATAAACGAAGAAACACTTAAACTTTATGAAAATATAAAGGTTTTATTTCCATAAAAGATTCTCTTTAATACTGTGAAACTCTATTTTGCCATTGTGCTCTTCAGAGTTGCCTACAAAGTCCCAAATCACAAATCCATGGAATGGTCAAAAAACAGAGCAAATGAGGGTTAAAAATTCAGAAATTCACAAAAGCATGGAAAAACACAAGAACTCGCCAAAACTACGTAACACATTTGAAATGAACCGTAAGGAACTATGGGAGACCCTCCTGGTTTATAGGGCAGAAGGTAGATCCTGATGGCGTTTGGCAGGTGGTTGTGCCTCTTGGGAAACCACCCACAAAAGACATGGCGCATAACTAAGGCATAGTGCACAATGCATGTAATAACTAAATTAAACATTAACATAATTATATGACACAAAATGAACAAAAAAGACATGAAACAATACTTTAAACTCCAGCCAGGTGAAGAACATTTTCTGAAACATGACATTATCATCAAGAACCAAGGTTTACAAGAGCAGTACACAGCAAACCATCTCCAACTGGCCGTGTTTGGCCTCCGTTATAATTGTAAATCATTTGTTTTTTAAGTGCTGATGGAGAGTCATTGAAAAAAAGTGCAGATAGCCACCCAAGCCTATCGAGCTTAGATAATAAGAGCAATGATCTAATCAGAGTTAAAAAAAAATAAATAAATTATGTTTTTAAAAGGGCTGAAAGAATGAGGGAGTTTAATCAGTCATAGCAGGTCAGTCTGATTCATGAAGAGATTACAAAAGCACAAGAAGAACTAGCCATTCACCAAACTCCACTTCATCAATTAAAAGCTCAAGAAATGTTCATTTTAATTATTTTATTTATCCTGTACTTTTTAAATGTGTTTGATAGAACATTAATAATTAAACGATTTGTGACAGGGATTTAGTATTATTTTGCCTGTCTGCTTGTTACTCCTCCATAAGCCTTCCCATTTTATCTTCTTCTTTGCAGCAGTTGATATGTCTATTAAACACAGCATGGCAAATGCAAAGGAAAACTTGGTGAACACTGTGACTGGCATTCTGTCTGCCTACAGACTGGCAACATCAAACCAGCATGCCAACTCTCTACTAATTCCCCGAGGGTTACAGCATTTGCCACTGTATACACTTTCACTCCTGAATCAGGTAATACTACTGCTACTACAGCCTTTTTAAAGTTTCCCAGAATTCCTTTTCATGACTCAATCTAGCTACTGGTTGATAGAAATTAATAGTAAACTGTAATTGTAAAAAAAATATTTATTAATTTTTGTGCTTTAAATATTTGATCATTCTCTTAGTTAGAGAAACAGACACATAGAATAAGTAACCAAGTAGTATGGTAGACATTAGAGACCTTCAAAACTGAACTTGATGTTATTTTGAAGGAATTAAGTGGATAGGACTGGCAAGCTTTATTGGGCTGAATGGCCTTTTTTCATCAAAATCTTTCTAATGTTCTAAAATGCTTTATTGGAAATGCTTTGTTGAGCAAAAATAAAACAAATTTTGATGTTAAATTCTTAAGCAAATATAATCAGTGGCATTTTTGCTATAATGGCTTTGCTCGGTCACTTAACTATTATATAGTTTTAACAACTCTCAACTCTTGTCATTTTATGAATTATTTTTCTAGGAAAATGATACTTTTTCTTAAAGTTAGACATTGCCTGCTTATTTCAAGATGAGGGCCTAGCTCTGTTGCCGATACAGTGTTCTCAATTACTGTTGGGTGTGTGTGCACGTGTGTAACCTGAATTTTCCACTTTAGTAACAAGGTTTGAAGACTTAAAGAGCTGTGAGTTAGAAACTGAAAATAATATCAGTAATGCATTGAGCATAAGACTTTATGCTGATGGGGCTGAGAGGCATCTTGATGTTCATCTACAACCTTCTGATGGCAACAAATTTCAAAAAACCACCACTCAAGCCTACTTTGCTTCTTGCACTTTGTGAAAAAGAAGCCTGCAGTGTGATGCTCCTGCTTCAAAGAAGTGTGCAGTCCTAGTGCAGAAAGAACAGACATGCAGACAATTGTTTTTTCAGTTGCTGGCCAGCACGTGCTGTCCAGCAAACCTCATTATTGGAGGCAATACTACCAGACAGACCGAGAGTCAGTGAATCACGAAGTGTGTGTGTATTCTTTCTGTATTATTGTGCCGAGTCCTTTTTATCTCAGAACCATTTGATTCTAAATTTGAAGTACTGCACTTTCATTTTAAGCAGTTTGTAGATATTCCTTGGTAGTGAGTGCTTGCAAGTTTACTTAACATTACAATTATACAGTACTACTGTATTTTGTGACATTGCGCCGATGGCATTCATGACAGACAGAGCACCAGTATTATTTGATTGATTGTTTTGTGATGTGAACTGTGTGTGAAGTCGCTTGATTCGCTAGTCATTAGCAAAAGAGTGACAGGTATTATTAGGTAAGTTGTCGATGTTAGTGAAGTCTGCACACGTAAAGGAAAACTCTGGTAGGGCCCCATCAGAATTTACAAGGCAAAAACACCACTGAATTTTAAACCCCAAATCAGAAGAAGTTGGGACGGTATGGAAAATGCAAATAAAAAAAAATAAAAAAAACGCAATGATTCTTAAATTTACTTTGACTTTTATTTCATTGCAGACAGTATGAACCCAAGACATTTTCTCTGGTCAACTTCATTTCATTTGTTAATATGAATCCAGTCCTGCATTTCAGGACTGCAACACATTCCAAAAAGGTTGGGACAGTAAAGCATTCACCACTTTGTAAAGTTGCCATTAATTGTCACCACACTTAAAAGATGTTTTAGCGTGGAGGATACCAAGCAATGAAGCGTTTCAGGTGTTATTTTGTCCCATTCTTCCTGCAAATGTGTCTTAAGGTGTACAACAGTACAGGGTCATCATTGTTGCATTTTTCGTTTCAAAATTCTCAACACATTTGCTACTGGGGACAGGTAAGGACTCCAGACAGGCCAGTTCTGTACCATCTTCTTCCACAGCCATGCCTTAGCAGTGTGCAGAACATGGTTTTTGCATTGTCTTGCTGAAAAAGATGTCATCTTGAAAGCACCACATGTTCCTGTAAAATCTCAATGTACTGCTCAGCATTAATGCTGCCATCACAGAAGTATAAGTGACTTTTTCCAAGGACACTCACATAACCCCATACCGTGACAGACCCTGGCTTTTGGACTTCTTGCTGCTGATAACAGTCTGGATGGTCTCTTTTGTCTTTAGTCTAGAGCACACAACGTCCATTTCTACCAAAAAAGATCTGAAATACTGATTCATCTGACTACAATACACATTCCCATTGTGTGATGGTCCATCCCAGATGCCTCCAAGCCCAGAGAAGTCTACGCTGCTTCTGGACAGTGTTAACATAAGGCTTTTTTTTTGCACAATAAAGTTGTAAGTGGTGTTTGTGAATGTAACTCCGTATTGTAGTGCTTGACAGAGGTTTGCCAAAGTAGTCCCTTGTAAACCCATGTGGTTATATCAGCTATTGATGAGTGGTAGCTCTTGACGCAGCATCGTCTGAGCAATTGGAGGTCACAGGTGTTCAGCTTAGGCTTGTGCCCTTGCCTTTTACATGCTAAAATTCCTTCAGATTCCCTGAATCATTTAATGATATCATGCACTGTAGTGGGAGAAATATGCAAATCTCTTCTAATCTTTCTTTGAGGACCATTGTTTATAAACATTTCAATAATTTTCTCACGCATTTGTTGAGGAACTGGAGATCCTCTGTCCATCTTTGTTCCTCAAAGACTCAGCCTTTTGTACCAAATCATGATTGCAATCACCTGTTGACATCACCTGTTTGACCTCATTACTGGCCCTAATTTGCAGTGTCCCAGTTTTGTTGGAATGTGTTGCATGCCTGAAATTCCAGAATGGATGTATATTAACAAATGAAATGAAGTTGACCTAACAAAACATCTTGGGTTCATACTGTCTGTAAAAAAATAAAAGTCAAAGTAAATTTAACTATAAGTGCTTTTTGTTTTTGCATTTTCCATACCGTCTCAGCTTTTTCTGATTTGGGGTTGTAATACCAAGAGTAACGGATGTTCTTTTTTTTTTATTACACATCCACAAACATGTAAAGAAGGGAGTTTCTCATCAAGTCTTACATTAAAAATAAGGTTTCATCGTATAATAAGGAGGAGGAGGGTGAGGTTGGGAGCATCTGCTGATACAGCATGTTGCCACACCCACCATGTGATGAGTACAAAATGACATTTTTATTGTATAATACAAAGTGTACTTTGCCAAAATAAAATGCAGTATACTGAGCGTGAACATAATTAACATTGTTGTTTCAGCTATTTTATCATACCGAACCTGACCAAAGTTGTGACGAGCGAATGTTTATAATGTACAGCCTAAAGACACTGCCATTAAATTCTGCTCTGAAAGTGCTGAAGCCTGACCTCTACCGCATCGACCCATTCTTAAGTGAGGTGAGCCGGAGGATCTTGGCATTTTGATATAACGAATAATAGTAGCTTTCTTTTGTAGTTCTTGTGAAACTGGTATATTTGCTTGCAGGATTCTTTTTTATGTTGTACATAAATATTATTACACAGTATGTTAGTGTTGCCTCATCAATTTTTAGTGAGAAGAAAAAGAATAAATCTTATTTTTTAACATTCATAATATTTTACACAAACAAGATTTATACTATTTACATAATAACTTCAAACCCCTCCATTATAAAAATTGTGTATGTTTCACTTACCTTGATTTAAAGGCATTTCTGGGTTAATCACTATATCATCTTTAAGGCACCATTTGATTGATTTAAAGCAGTTCATATTTCTCAAGCTCTCAAACATCATTGCAACATGACAATTAATAAATGCTAAACACTGTGCAATCATTTTGAAGCAAATAATTAGGTTAGTGCACAAACATTAAATAATTATTATGGAGATATACAGAAATTAAAGAAAATGTACATGGATTATGGTGAATAGCAGTGTGCTAAAAGAAGTACAATACACCTGGTTTGTTGGTGTATTTTTCTTTACAATTTGAAGTAATTCACAGGATTTATCTAACAAGAGCAGTTTAAATCCTCTCTTTGCTAAAGTGCACTGCTGCCTCATAGTTCCAGGAGACTGGGTTTGAGCCTCTGCCCAGTCCGTGCCTGTGTGAAATTTGTACATCGTCCATTTTTGTGTGAGTTTTCCTGTACGCCCTCTGTAGACAATTGGTGACTCCAAATTAGCCCAATATAAGAGACGGTGCCCACAGTGGACCACCATCCCATTCTTACTCAAATTTGTGCCTGACGTTATTAGAATTGGTGGAGAAAAGTGTATGAATGTTTTGATCCATTATGACATCAAACATTGATAAACAACTTACCCCCACATTCAGACATCTCTGTCAATAATATATATATTTTTTAATTTAATGCTCTTTACATTGCTAAATATGTTCAGCACCCTGAGACACTACCCTATTCAAAAGCTATCATCAAATACATGGGAGGGCAAAAGTAGGTTTACAATTGTTTCATATGGAAAATGACATGCAGGTTATTATTGCTACACTCAAGCACACTTTAATAATACAAAGAAGAATGCAAGAAATATAAATAAATAATAGAGTAATAAATAAATACAAGAATAAGCTGTGTTTCGCATACTCACAACTTTAAAACTACTTTTGCCCAGCCCTGTATAATTTAATACAGTGAAAAATATACAATTGCATGCATACAAATCTTAAATACACAACTACTGTATATCAAATGCTTAGTAGCAAATCAAAGGGGGGCTGGGGGCAAAAAAAAAATATAAACCATAGAATAGTTCAGACTCCGTGGATGCTCAGCTCCTTACACATTTCTTAATGTTGTGTAAGTCAGTTTGCTGTAAACCTTTCTCTAGGTAGTTAAACATCAGACACAGTGTGCGAGCTGAGGTGCTGGTGATATGTGAAACAATGGAGCAAATCCCACTCTTGGACAAACACTGTAATTATATCTTCAAGTTGCCTCGGCAGCACGTAGAGGTATAGGAGGCTGCCTCCAGCAGATATAAAAAGCTTTAAAGTAACCTATGACACAGCCATACGTGCCTGAATAAGGGCGTATATTCCAATATCATTCTACCAAAATACATCCACAGCCTTTTTTTTTAATGAAGATTTAAGTCTTCGTTGCAGTTTGCATTTGTAGAAAAATGATATTCAGTTCCAAGTGGCTCCCAGCATGAAATATAAAAATGAAGTAATAGAGAAAACAGAACATTAATAATGACATTTAACTAAAATCAGTGGCAAGAAGCAATGTATGCAACAATTGACTTCCACTTTCTCACAAATCTCTTTATAAGCTTCAGCTGGTCCAGAATTCAGCTGCCCGCCGTCATAATTACTAGAACCCCCTCTATTCACCATACCACTCCCGTTATGCAGCAGCTTCATTGGCTTCCAGTTTCATTCTGAATTCAATTCAAAATTCCTGTTAACTTTTAAGGCTATCCACAACATTGCCCCTCCTTATCTGTCTGACCTCCTCCATGTTGCCATTCCCTCCCACACCCTTAGATCCTCTTCCTCCATCCACTTGACTGTCTGCGTCGCCCGTCTTACCACCATGGGGAGCACAGCATTCAGTTGCTCTGGAACTCATTACCATCTGAGCTTAGAAATATTGATTCATTCTCAATTTTGAAATCTAAACTTAAAACTCATTTGCTTAGGACTGCTTTTTCTCTTTCACTACAATTGCTCTGTCTGATTTTAAATTTTGTATTTTAGTTTTGTTTATAATGTGTTTTATCTATTGTTCAGTATCCTTCAGTGCTTAGAAAGGCACCTAAAAATAAATAAAATGTATTATTATTATTATTATTATTATTGTCATAATCAACTGTGCTGCCTTGTAGTCCTCAGTATTACAAAGGGAGTTAGCGAGTTATATGAGCTCAGGGCTCTGCTGTTTCACATTACATTTTAATTCCATGTTAAAATGCAGAAAATGAGAAACAGGAAGCCTATTTTAAATCAGTGGTTAAGTGCAGATTTGTCTCATAATGTGAAGTTTGGCACACAGAAGTCTTATTTATTTAGCCAAGTAACCTTTCCCTAAAGTATTGTTCAAAAGCATGATTTAAGCCCAGTCCAAAATGTAAATGGCTTGTATTTACCAGTATAACCGTTTACCACCTTGCTACATCTCACCTTTTTCAGGACTTTGTGTCACCAGCTGAGAACCAGTTACCATTTGTGCGGCTTCATCTGTCAGCAACAAGTTTTTGTGAACAAGGTGTCTTTTTCATGAACTGTGGCAGTGTAAGTAGTACCCTACTGTATGTAAAATTGATGGTACAACTCAAAAATATGCATAGGTCTTGGTAACCAAATTTAATTTTGCCATTATTTGAAATGTCCAATGTTCATAATGTATGCAGTGGCCTGTTTCAGTCCTGTGCTCATTATTTCTGAGATACAGTGTGATCCTCATGCTCCTGTACTGGACAAAATTGTTCTAGAAAATGGACAGATGAGCATTCAGATGATGGAAATCATTCCTTTTATTATTGTGTTTTAATTTTAGGTTTTTTACATTTGGGTTGGACGACTTAGCAAAATCAGCTTTCTGAAGAATACTTCAGGAGCCTCTAATGTTGCATCTTTTCCTCTTGTGAGTTGTTTTCTTTTCAATGTAAGACGAATGCTCAGATGTTTGTAGAAGCAGTGGTAAACCAGTACCAGCAGCATGTTTAAATACACGTGTATGTTTATAAACATAAAATCTAAATTAGTGTAATGTAGTTTTGAATTGTGAATTGACTGAATAAGTGTTAATATTGTAACAGCATTACTGTTTTGTAATAACCAGAATGAGGGACACAATCATGCCACACCACCAGTTCCAAAAGAGAATTATAAAATATAGCTGGAACAGTTAACACGTAGAGTGGTACACTACATGAATCACTTTTTAGAAGTGGAGGCATCAGGCCTACTTTCCTCAAGCACCATTCCCTCCTCTGACTCCAGTTATCTCTGCCTCACCCTGTACTGCATCTTCACCCTCCAGAGAATTGTTGCTTTATCTATGGGCTGCAGTTTGTTGTGCAGCGCTTTGAGATCCTTGCTGGTTTTATTTTCTGTGTCAAAGAGCGTTTCAAAGTCTAAAGGTCATTCAGGAATGCTTCCTATCGCAGGCTCACAAGACTCATTAGACCAGGCAACGTTTTTCCAATCTTCTGTTGTCTAATTTTGATGACCCCATGTAAACTGTAGCCTAAGTTGTCTCTTCTTAGCTGACAGGAGTGGCACGCGGTGTGGTCTTCTGCTGCTGTAGCCCACCTGCTTCAAGGTTTGATGTGTTGTGTGTTCAGAGATGCTCTTCTGCATACCTCAGTTATAACAAGTTTTTATTTGAGTTACTGTTGCCTTTCTAACAGCTTAAACCACTCTGGTCATTTGCCTCTGACCTCTGGCATCAACAAGGCTTTTTTGCCCAGAGAAGTGTCGCTCATTGGATATTTTCCCTTTTTCAGACCATTCTCTATAAACCCTAGAGATGGCTGTGAATAAAAATCTCAGTAGATCAGCACTTTCTGAAATCCTCAGACCAGCCCATCTGGCACCAACAACCATACCACGTTCAAAGTCACTTAAATCACCTTTCTTCAACATTCTGATGCTCATTTTGAACTTTAGCTTGTTGTCCTGACCATGTCTACAGGCTTAAATGCATTGAGTTGCTGCCATGTGATTGGCTGATTAGATATTTGCGTTAACAAGCAGATGAACAGGAGTACATAATAAAGTGGCCAGTGAGTGTCTAATCAGTGTGATATCCATTATTACAAGTACAATATAGCTATGTTAAAACAAATTTTTTTGCAACACAACATACTATGCTGAACAGAAAAACTCCATGCAATATGAAAATACATATCCACATATTATAAGTTCATCTCAAAATCTGGAAGGAAAAGGAAACCTAGGTAGATAAATATAGAATTAAAAACCAAATGGCTCCAATGCTAACTATAGGGCTTAAGAGTACAGATGAACATCAGACAAAAAAGAAATAGAGAAGATTAACATTGAAAATCTAGAAGTCAATATTAAAAGAATCTTCCATGATTTTAACAGTACATGATTGGTCAAAGAACACTTGAAGAGGATGAGGAACAGTATGGTCCAATTAAAAAAGGAAATAACAAATGCCACTTTCTTACTTATGTCTACATTTTTAATCTGTGAAATCATTGATAATATCTCGGTAGCTCCAGAATATATTATTGAAATGCTGAATGATTTGTAGTTAATAGAGAATAAGGCACTATATAGATGATAGAAACCTAAACTAAGAAAAATTGCTGGGATAGGATAACATTAAGTCAAAGTGTTCAAGGAAGTTATTGATTATATATAAAGCCGTAGCATATTGATTTTAGTAAACCATTGAATAGTGGAGATATTCCTAAAGACTGGAAGGTAAAAACACTGTCCTGTTACTTAAAAAGCTGATCAGCTTATACCTAATAAATATAGTCTAGTTAATTTAACATGTATTGAGGCAAAAAATAACAAAATCAGTTATTAACATTAAACAACATATAGCAAGTAGCAGTTACTGCAAATTAAATTGACATTGTCTTGGGCATGAGGATTTCCATACAGTATATTGAAAAGTAAGTCCTAACAGATATTTTCATGAAATCTGGTGTCAAAGATTTTGAGATATTACTACAAGGATATGCCAAACATAGCCAAGGCCAAGACACGGTAAGGCAAGAAATCGATCATCAAGTTAAACTCAAAACAGAGTCAAAAAACTGATATTTCCCTTTTTTTTGCTACAGTGTTCAGACACTCTTTAATGTGAATGGCCATCTTTTATATAACAGTCACCATGACATGGCAACCACGTGGGTTAATCCCAACAAAAAGCTCTATACTGGCAGCAACCAAGAAAAATGTAATTATAGTGCTAATTTTATTTAAATGTTATATTTTTTGCATTTGGCAAAAAACAGTCATTGACTAATCATATCATCTACAAGAAGAGCTTGTTGAGATTGTGTGTGGGCTGCTTTAAAGATGCAGTCCAAACCTACCATTTAAAATTAGTGTTTAATACATGGGATGTACAGTTTTGAAGATTGTCCAGTAGTTCTTTGAGCAAAAGAACATAAGAAAGTTGATAAAGAAGGAGTCCATCAAGCCCCTTTATTTAGCTAATAGCTAAGCTGTCCCAGTATCTCATCCAGATTCTTCTTAAAGGTTAAGAAGGTTTCTGCTTCAACTCCATGTCTCGGTAGTTTGTTCCAGAGTCTCATAACTCTTTACATAAAGAAGTACTTCCTGGCTTCAGTTTTAAATACACTTACCTTTACGCTTGGTTGCTTTCCTCTGCATAGCTTCAAGTGCTGCTCAGTCTTTCTTGTGCTGTGGTGACCAGAACTGCACTCAGTACTCCAGAGGTGGTCTCACTAGTGCATCATATAGCTACAGCAGAACATCCCTTGACTTAAATTCAACAGTTTTTATGATATAACCCAACATTTTATTTGCTTTTATACATTGCTTAGTTAATGAAAATGTTGTGTCAACATAAACTCCTAAATCCTTTTCAGAGGTCTCTCCCTTTTTCCCATGTGTAGTGTGGTGTACTTTTCTACATTAAATTGCATTTTCCAGATGTATGTCCAGTTCTGAAGCTTGTCCAGGACTTTTTAAATTCTTTTTGCTGCCTCCTGTGTTTGCCATCACTCCAATTTTAGCATAATCTGTGAATCAGTGTCATTAATATAAATCATCCATCCATTATCCAACCCGCTATATCCTAACTACAGGGTCACGGGGGTCTGCTGGAGCCAATCCCAGCCAACACAGGGCACAAGGCAGGAAACAAACCCCAGGCGGGGCACCAGCCCACCACAGGGCACGCACACACACACACCAAGCACACACTAGGGACAATTTAGAATCAGAAAAAGTCAATTTTCATGGACAGACGCCCAAGAGACTCCACTAATGACCTTTCTCAAAGCTGAGCATTCTCCTCGTATCTGTCTCCTGCTGGTTAACTAACTAGAGGTTTTATAGGGTACATGTGCTGCCTACAGCGTCTAGTTTTAGAATTAGTCTTTGGTGCTGACTGAGTCAAAGGCTTTTTGAAAGTAGAGGTAAATTATGTTGTATGCTTTGTTTCTGTCAACTATTCAGGTTGCTTCTTTAAAAATGATAAGAGATTGGTTTGGTAGGACCTTCCTCTCATAAACTCATGCTGGCTGCTATTTAGAATATTATTTTTGTTGAGGTAGTTTTCTAATTTGTTTCTTATAGTTTCCATAATTTTGCATGGCACAGAAGTAAGACGAATTGGCCTGTAATTACTTCTTGAAGACTGGAATCACATTTGCAACTTTTCAGTCTTCAGGTGCTTCTCCTTTCTCAAGTGACTCAGATATGCCTGATAAGGGTTTAGAGATGACATCTTTCATTTCTTTCAATAGAAATGGTAAGATCCCATCAGGTCCAGGGGTTTTATTAGTCTTCAGCCGATTGAGGGCTTGAAGCATGTATGACTGTAATGTTTTTGTTGCCTCCTCAGGTTCTGCTCTCCCTTGCGTTTTAGCAGAGTATATTAGAGTTTATGTCATTAGTATAAATTAGTAACAGCGCCAAGGGACTTGCTCCATTCTACTCTTATCCATAATCTTTCTATCCGGCCTATTAACCATTTGGAAGTCTAGTTTCGTACATTACCTGTGATGCCAATAGCTTCTAGTTTCAAAGTTAATCTTGAGTGTGAAGGACTGTGTTTTTGGTAGTCTAAACAAGTGATTTCATATGCCTCACTTTTGTAAACTATTCTAAGAGCCTGGAATGTCTCAACAGGTTGGTTTGACAGGATCTTCTCATGACTCGTTGCGGACTTTAGTTTATAATTTTCACATACCGTAGATCCCGGAATACAAGCCGAGAATTTCGTCCTAGATTTTTGGCTTGGAGTTTGGGGGTCGGTTTATACAACGAGTATCATTTCAGATTCAATATTTCCAGCGCAATGCCAGTTTTGCCGATGAATACGGAAGTAAATAATGACGAAACCACAGAGCCATCTTTCAGATGAAGAAGTAACTTTGCATGCCGGTACTTTAAATAAAGAATTTATTCAAAAAAGTGTTTTAGTTGTTGATTTTATTAATAAAATTTATAATAAATTATCGGGAAGTTTAAAATAAAATTTTTTATTTTGATTTACGATCCACATCTTGCGTTACGAAACGGATGCGGTCACGTGTATCCGCTTGCGCGATTGTAAACAAACAACCGAGAGCGTTAGTAGCGTCAGTCTGAGCCCAGATACATGTGTTTGTGGATGTAATTTCGAAACGAAGATGGACATTGTGTGGAAATATCTCTTCCTCCTCCCTTCCTGCAGCCCAAAGATGTCAAATTAAATGGTGAGTACAGTATGAAATTGTTTCTAGAATAGAATGCCTTTTACTGTCACTATACGCATCTACAATGAGATTAAAAGCGGCTCCTTCAGTGCAGAAAAAAGTTCTGTATGGGGCTTGTATGGTTGTTTTTTAGCCTTAGCATAACGCCGTATCTGCGGCCCCGCTTCTGCTTTCTTTCCCTCCTCCGTCTGTGTCGTCTCCTAGACCCGATAACAAACCACGGAGAGCCTGCTGGTCTCGCTATGTTGTCTGGGATGTTGTGCGTGTGATGAAAAACACTCAAAACAGATGTCTGGCTCTGGACACCGATGTCTATAAGGTTCTGAATGGTGTAGCGGATGTTCGCTGAACCGATCGTGCACAAACAAGGACAAAAAAAAAAAGTACAAAAACCACAAAAAAGTGCACTGAAAAGGAGAGCCTTGATCCGCTGCGACGATGCGCGCCGCCATGCTCCTAGCCTAATCGAAGTAGGCTAGGCACTTTTTATAACTTTTTGGTTAGTACGTTAGAAAAATGATTGGTGTTTTTTATTATGAAAAGGTTAAGTAAGTGTTGCAGTGGGAGGTTCGGAACGCATTATGGGTTAGCCTTTGCGAATGAATTAAGTTTGTAAGTCAAGGGTCCACTGTATTGCGTATTTAAGTTAATCAAATTTATAACAAGTCTCCGGAAATCCACCCGCCGATATACCGTATTTGCGTATATAGTTTCAACACAAAGGTTCCATTTTACCAAATTTCTCCGCAATCACTTCCTGGTTTCCATCAAAAATGCCGGCAGTCTCAAATTCTCACCGATAAACATTATAAATATACCCGAAGAGACACTTTTAAGGAAATTTAGAAAAATTTGCTTGGAGAAGGGGGTCGGCTTAAATACCGGTCATCGGCAAATACATGTAATTTAGTAGGTAGAGAAGGGGATCGGCTAATATACCGGGTCGGCTTGTATTCCCGGGATCTACGGTAATAGTTTAAATTATTTCTAAATATAGTATAGCTTTCATAATTTTAGAACATTGGAGAATTTAGACTAGAATGGGTCTTTCAGCCCAGCAAAGATCAGTCTTGTAAGCAAACAACTTTTTCTTTTGTAGTATATAAATATGATTTATAAATGCATATTTTCTGTCAATATGTATTGTGACAAAAGCTGCTATACCAGCGCTCAACCCGGCCCAGACAGACACAGGAGGCACACTAATAAAACAGATAAACGTATTTGTTTTCTTTTCTTCACCTTTGGGCAACGCCTTCCCCTTCCCACAGGCACAACATATTTCCAATAAGCACAGTACCACACAATTCTTCTTCTTTTCTTCTTTCTCTTCTCTCCACCACTCGTGTCTGGCAAGCTTCATCCACTACTACCCGACTCTGGCTCTCGGAGTGGTGGCTGCTGGCTCCTTTTATAGACCACCCGGAAGTATTCCAGGTGTTTGACGACCTATTTCCGGCTGCACTTCCAGGTGCGGCAGAAGAGCCACCCACATGGGCTCAGGAACAACTGCAGCGCGCCCTGCCACCACCCCGGGATCCCAACAGGGTTGCAGAGAACATCTCCTCCCATGGAGCACTGCAGGAATCCGAGGCACCACTGCCACCCAGGGGGGCTACCATATAGCGTCAGTCCATACTTGTTCCCCTGGATCATATATAGAAGAAGCATCTGCCACAGTATATACATACACTGCAAGTGGTAGTAAGTAAATATCATGCATCAAAATACCATGAAAAGTAAAGTGAGTATAACTGAATAGGCAGAGTGGAAACAGGTGTAAAGAATACACTTTATTGCAGTCATTTTGCCTTTTTGTGACACAACCGGTTGCAGCACACTGAAGCTTCACGTGACCACATTCACCAGGCATATCAGGCAGTTTAGGCTTGCAGTGCCATATGCATCAGTTTCACTATCTGTGTCAACATCAGGTGACCAATTTACATTGTCATCAGTGTCGCTTGAGTCAACTATTGGTTCACTTTGTTCAGATCTAGTTTACGCGCCATTGTGTTTTGGTTGAGGACTTCATCATACTCATGTATATTAATGTGATACCATAGATTGGCAAAATGCATGGGAAATATATAATTTGTTTGCAACATAATGTTATTTTGTCCACTAGCTGGCAGTAAAATGGTGTCCTGCGCATGATTCAGGCTTAGTGATGTAAAATGGATTATAACCGCTAACCCTGCCAGACATTGGGGTTAACTGTATTTAAATAGAATTCCAAATCCAAGAAAGGCTTGCAGTTAATGCCAGGGAGGTTAACATTAAAGCAAGGAAGTACTTCTTCACACAGAGAATCGTAGGAATCGGATACTAATTTCCAGGTCATATTATTAAAGCCAAAATTTTTTAAACGTTGTTAAGGTTATGTTGATGAGGCAGCTTAGTTATTTGATAAAAAAAAAAAAGTTTCATCTAAAGTTAATACTGGATATCATAATAAAATGTACCATGTCTCTGTGAGCAAGACTTGAGCAATGTCATGGGATACTTTTACACACTTAACTTAGTTTGGAGATGTATTTTAACATAGCATTCTACAAAAACAGACAAATTAACAACACTAATTACCATTTTAATGAATATTGGTATTTGTGTTCACTTAATGATGGTTAATTCATAATTTATTTTTTAAATTGGCAGAAGGAGGACCAGCTTCAGAACCTAAACGTGCACCCCAGGGCCAGAGCCCTGTTCCACTTAAATGATATCTTCACTGCAGTTGCGATATGCAAGCTTTAGCTCTGTATAATCAAATTATAAATAAATAAATAAAAGCTGACCTGTTTCCCTTCAGTTGTGGACTTTGGAGCTGATCCCTACCTTTGGAACCAAGAGCTCCTGTTGGCTTTACTGTAGACCACCTTTCCCTTGTTGGATAATATATCACAATAACAGAGAGTTTCCTATGGTGCCATTCCTTTTACTGGGCTGATGACCAACACAACTTCCATGCTCTGTGCACCATTCATTCTCTCAAGACTCAAAAATCGACTATCAGACAATAGTGCCACATTTACCTTTTAACATAGTATCTTTGTTTCACTGCAGCAAAAACAAAAATAAATATTTTAACTAATATGGTTTCACTAACACAAAAATAATTTCCTTTCAATGGCAGACTGACATTTGCTTAAGCTCCTTTATGGGCTTTTTATTTAATTATCCCTTGTTTGTTCTGTACTTAACTGTGTCCCAAATTGAACATGTTGCATTAGATCAATTGATGTGTCATCAGCTAACCATTAGACAGCCATAAACCTTATGGATACTTTGTGGTTTCCAGGAGGATTTTGTGAATCCTGTATCAAAATCCCAGAATGCATCAGGCATCAGTTTTGCATTACATTTTATAACAAAAAATGTTGATTTTGGTAGGCTTTTGATGTTTTCTCTTTAACGCTTCCTATTTCAGAGTAAGCACTCAGAGCTGAATAGTGTGGCTTCTAAAGTACTTTTCAAGTTTGTGGAATCTCTTCGCACTGGGAAATCCGTGTTTCCAGTCTGCTACATCATAAGGTATGGTCAACCGTACTCAAAGGAGTAATACAACAAATGGTAAAAGTACTGTATCATTGAATGGAGCTTCCCCCTCCCACATAAAAAAAGAAAATATGTTTTTGATATTTTCAGGAGTGACAGTTCAAGCAGTTCTGCCTTTGATCATCATCTTGTGGAAGATCGGAGTGAATCCTCCCTCTCTTATGTTGAATGGCTACAGCTACTGTACCAAAAAGTCTATAAATAAACTTGTCTTCATAGCAAATGTAACAGAAGGTGTCATACAGAATACTGGCTGTCAACTGTTTTGTCTGGAAAAGTAATTTTGAAACATTATCTATTCCTAACTCTTATTTACTATTGGTGTGTATTTGTATTGTGTTATTATTGGTTACACTTTAGTTTAGGTACTACATCTATTTGCCATTTACTCTTATGTAACAAGACCTTAACAAACACTTCTTTGGGTCTTCATAATACTTATAAAGCATCAGTAAAGTGTCCTGTGTGGAGAAACAAGTCACATGCATTACTCAGGTGTGATTTTGGCCCACTCTTCCACCCAAACTGTCTTCAAATCTTGAAAGTTCTGGGGGTCTCGTCTATGAACTCTGATCTTCAGTTCTTTCCATAGATTTTCAATTGGATTCAAGTCGGCTAATCGACTGACCTGGCCGTTCTAGCAGCTTTATTTTCTTTCTCTGACACCAATTGAGAGTTTCCTTGGCTGTGTGTTTGGGATCCTTCTCTTGCTGAAATGTCCGTCCTCGTTTCATCTTCAGCATCCTGGTAGATGGCAGCAGATTCTTCTCAAGAATGTCCCGGTACATTTCTCCATTGATCCATCCTTCAATTATATGAAGTCTGCCAGTATTCTGGGGTGTTTTTGGAGTGATGTGCAGTGCCATTTCTTCTCCAAACATGGTGTGTGCAATGACATCCAAAGAGTTCAATTTTGCTCTCATCTGGCCAGACTCTGTTCTCCCAGTATTTCATTGGCTTGTCCAAATGTGCAGCAAACTTTAAACGAGCGTCAACGTGCTTTTTCTTCAGCAGTAGAGTCTTGTGTGGCGAGTGTGTATAGAGGCCATGGCGGTGGAGTGCATTACTTATTGTTTTCTTTGAAACAACTGGACCTGCTAATTCCAGGTCTTTCTGAAGCTCTCCGCCAGTGGTCCTTGGACAACTCTTCTGATTATTCTTTTGACTCCTCTGTCAGAAATCTTGCGAGGACCACCTGGTTGTGGCTGGTTTATGGTAAAATGATGTTCTTTCCACTTGCAAATTATGGTCCCTACAGTGCTCACTGGAACATTCAGAAGTTCAGATGTTTGTGAAGGTCTTGAGAGAGCTCTTTGCTTTTACCCATCATGAGATGCTTCTTATGTGACACCTTGGTAATGAGAAGCCTTTTTATAGGCCATCAATTTGGACTTAACCAGCGGATATTCATTTTCACTGATAGTGGGCTGTCAGGATTGCTTTCTAAATACTGACAGATTTCTGCTGCTTTCTTGGCTTTCCAGGCCTGTTTGCACCTCCTTTTCTTCATGTGTTCAATACTTATTCCCTGTGTCATTCCACTTTGACATAATTTATGGACTTGTTTGTTTTGCTTTCTTTGTATGTGTGGATTACTCGAGTTATTACCGACATCTGGTGTAAATTTCATGTCAATAGCCCCACATTTACTGAGAAAAACGTTGACGCGTTCAATACTTATTTTCCCCGCTGTAACTTGAGAGAAATCCAGTAAGGAAGAAAAAATGTTTTCTAGAGGTAATCACATCTGTGTGTCTATTTATTAGAGCAGTTTTATAGGATATGCAGATATGACCAATATAGTCTGCAGTTATGATTCACAAGTCATGTACAAATTAAGACAGTATTATTTTGAATATTTACTTAATCAGATGTAGAGATAAGAAATAATTTCTGCTTTTAATTTTAAGCATTTTAGGTAAACTAGGAAACAAGAATTCACGTACTGTTCCAGTTGTTTCAGGGTCAAACTCCATTTCTTTTTTTATTCTAGGATCATTGTTGCCATGGAAGCAGTACACTCCTTGTGGAAACAAATTTATCAGAGTACATCCAGATTTACGTCATAGAATTAAGGCTTAAACTGTTCAAGATAGTAACATTTCCACTTATTCACCACCTGTCTATCTGTTTCATTGTCTCCGATAGACATTTTAATTAACGCGGTACGTGGTTGTTTTCAATATTGTGTACCCCTCACTTACTGGGTTATTAATCTCAGCTGTGTTAGCGTCAGCAAGGACATGTGAAGTCCCAGAAGTCATGTAGGTAGCTGCCAATGTCCCTTTGTATTCATGTATGATTACACAGCAGTGCAGGGCTTGGGGCTTTCAGAATCCTAGCAGCACACCCTGCTTTAGTTGCCTTTGCCAGTGCTGCGATTGGAGATATTTGAAATTGCAGTAAGTTGACCAGGCCTTGGTTCTCGGAGACGTTCTGAAAGTTTTACTAGCTACATTGCACTCTTAAACTATTCATTTGATTTAAATAGTTTGTGATGTGATGAAGAAGCTACTGTAGCAATGTGTGCATGACCTTTATAGATTAACCTGTCAATTTAAACAGTTAAGCCAATTAGGTTAATCATAAGTGGAAGGTAAAGCTACTGTAGACCCCCTGGTTTAATCTGATATTACTGATCAAGGGGGTCAGCCTGGCATGAACCACATGTATGTTTTAACACTCAATGTTTAGCATTTCTAAGAGAATAATTTATGGGAATAATTAAGTTACAAAACTTGAAAGAAACCCAGCTGGTGTTACAGATTTCATGGATTTAGCTTTCTCCTTCAGGGTGGACTACCACAGAGAATTCCTTGTAAGACTCACACATGAGGCTGAGTCACTTGACCTCCAACAATCAGCCCAATTCTATTCATTTTCGTAATGTTTGTTTATTTATTTTCAGGGCTTTCACAGATGAAACAACAGAAATACAAGCACACACCTAGATTACGATACATTTTATCAGTGACTGCAACAAGTACCATCTGTACACGTCACCTGCCACTGCACATATGTAGAAGGGAACACTGGTGAATGCGGAAAGGCCATCCTCGAGGATCCGTGATTTCTCAATCTTAAATGATTATTCATTTTTGTTTTAATTTGGATTGGTTTCTACAGAAAAGCAAACAGAAAGCTCGGTCTGTATTAATGTTGTTCATCCCTTCTCTAGAATGTAGCAAAGTTTACCATCATACTCACACATACATGGTGTGCAGCTGCAGTATACTGTATATACTGTACCTATAGTATGTTTTACTTTAAAAATAATTTAGCCTATTTATTTTATATCTAATTTAAAAGGTTATATTGTATTACGTGTTCAGGTTTGAAGTTTTGTACATCAGTAATTACTGTTCAAATCCTTACAGATATGAAGTTTTAAACTTGGCTTAGCCTAAGCTTCCTGCACTCCACACTCCCTAGTTTAAATGTCCCTCTGATTAACCTGCATACACACCTTCCATATACCCCAGTAATGCAGTCTGCCAGTACAGGTCTCATTTGTCACAAAACATGTACCCATCTGGTCTACAGAAAGATGCGAGATACTCTAAGTGTTAAACTTTCTGATCTCCCCGGTCTTATCTAGACAGACATAAGTCAGAGAAAAACTGTTGGTTCTGTCCCTAATCTTACCGCCCAGGCTACACTTGGTTGCATTTTGCAGTGACACATCTTCAGACAACAGTAAAAGTAGATTTACCTCAGAAGTATGGTATGGGTACAGAAGGTTAAAAATACCAGTGGGTCCGTTGTCAGCAAAAAATCTTACTTGTTAATACTTCAAGGAACTCTCTCCATCCTGTACTGGTTAGTGAGGTTGATCACCTGAAATGACATTAAAATATTTAGGGTCATTTTTAAAACAACATTTAACTCTCTGATCATCAGTTTTCTGGTCTTGCATGTCTGCCACTTGTGTCAGGGTCATGGGGAGCTGTAGCTTATTCCAATATGAACTGATGCCAGGCAAGAACATTTTTAGACCACCACTCATTTCTTAGTTCTTCAGAACCATTCATGTTTCCAGTTTTACATTTTTTGATTCCTAAGGGTGTGATTAGGTCATCCATGTACTGAATTTACCTGTTCAAGTCAAGTGAAAGTGGGACAGTCAGCTAGAGCCTGTCCTTTAACTGGGACACTGAGCTCAGAATTGTGAGAATTCCAGTAAAATGTGAACCTGTACTTGCAGAAGACTAAGTGACATTCTCTCTCAAAGGCTGTGACACCATAAACTTGAAAAAGAAAAACACAGTGAGATGGTGATGGTATACTGACCTGTCAAGGGAGTCTCTCCATTTTTAATAACACGTTTCGGTACTTTTTTTTTTTTTTTTTTTTCTCCACTTCAGACATATTTACAGAACGTGCTCTTCAGGGTTAAGCTAAAACTCAGTATCTATACAGACTTTGCACAGTTGGAGGGGTCTCAGGCTTCAGGCATCTCTACAGTTAATAGCTAACTGAGCCAACCAAACTTATATAGAAAGCACAATGTGGCCTCCACAACAAACAAAGAAACCGTTTAAAAATGAAGACTGCTGAAACACAGCAAAAAAGAGCTCAGAGATTCGGAGTAGCTGAGCTGAGTATTCCTACAACACACATTCATGAAGAGGAGAAATGCGATGGCCACACAGGAAACAAAACATTTGTGCTCTATGATGAAAGCATCAAAAAGACAATAGGATTTTGGTTAATTTAATGATTAAGTTTGTGAATATCTCAAAAGAATCTAGATGACAATTTGACGTAAAGTACAATTTACTCAGAACGAACATGTATTACATCAAAATTAATTTAAACACTTGTAAAATTCTTAACGTTCACTTTAGCAGCAGAAAAGTCTCTCCATGTTTTACAGCTGTAGTACATGAACAAAAGTACAATTTGTGCCCTGAGATTTAGTCGCATACTGTAGAGTTAAAATTCTATACGTGCCACCATACTATTAATAAAGAAACCAGGAAGAAGATCCGTAATTCATTCCACCACAGTGACAGTTCCAGTTTTTAGTTATGATCAGTCTGCTTATTTCAGTTCTTGTGAACTTGAGTTGGACATTAGAGCTGGTATCTGATATTTGTTGTGAGTGAGTTAACAGGTGAAAACAGCTATAGGTGCTTTTTGTGCATAGAACAGGGTTAACGTCGCCAATAAATTTAATGTGGCAGCAGCATCCTTCACAATTGAGCAGGACCTGAAGGAGGAGGCCAGTGTAAGCTGGACATGCAGCTCTTGTGTCCTTTTCAAGATAAGATGAGAGCCTTTTCCTCGTCATGCTTCTTGATGAGCACCCATAGCGTAGAATCTGTAAAAAAGTAAAACTCCACAGCAAAGGTGAGAGCAAACAGCTCCATATTTGTGCCTAAAACCCACTCAAAAATGGCAGACAGGTGTAAATAATAGGGACTGGGCTGCACAAAGAAAAGGATGTCTGGCACAGTTTTGTCAAGGAAATAGAGCTGGGAATGAGGGCAGGCTTTAGGATTCTTTCTTAAACAATTATAAGATATAATGGGTGGGCCACATGATTTATATGCTGGTAGGTCTTAAACTTTTCCATATACTAAAAACTTATGTTTGTAACAATGACTTTTCTAACTGATAACGAACTCCATTTTGGAAGTCCCTTTGTATAATCCACATGAAATCCTTTCATAGTTCAGATGAAGAAGATAGGTAGGTTAGAGCACTTCATCATGGACTTGTCTTTTCAAGTTTGGCAACTGCATAAGGTCAGTTATTTGTATTTCCGAATTAAGACACTAGATTATTGATGGGATATTGATATCCAGTTTTAAAATGCTTTTCTCACCTTCCAAGATGGCCATGACTTGCTACCACTTTATGTAAATAGTGTGACTTCAATTCCTACACCTACAAGGTATAAAAAGAGTTCAGGGTGATGTTTTTAGATGGGTGCAGAACTGGCTCAGACACAGGAAGCAGAGGGTGATGGTGCGAGGAACTTTTTTAGAATTGGCCGATGTTAAGAGTGGTGACCAGCAGGGGGAAGTGCTAGGGCTGCTGCTATTTTTAATATATATAAATTATTTAGATAGAAATACAAGTAACAAGCTGGTTAAGTTTGCAGACGATACCAAAATAAGTGGATTAGCAGATAATTTGGAATCCATTATATCATTACAGAAGGACTTGGATAGCATACAGGCTTGGGAAGATTTGTGGCAGATGAAATTTAATGTCAGTAAATGTAAAATATTACACATAAGAAGTAAAAATGTCAGGTTTGAGTACACAATGGGCGGTCGGAAAATCGAGAGCCCACCTCATGAGAAGGATTTAGGAGTCATAGTGGACTCTAAGCTATCAACTTCCCGATAGTATTCAGAAGCCATTAAGAAGGCTAACAGAATGTCAGGTTATATAGCGCCTTGACGTGTGGAGTACAAGTCACAGGAGGTTCTGCTCAACCTTTATAACACACTGGTGAGGCCTCATCTGGAGTACTGTGTGCAGTTTTGGTCTCCAGGCCACAAAAAGGAAACAGCAGCACTAGAAAAGGTCCAGGGCTACAGGGGATGAGTTAGGAGGGAAGATTACAAGAGCTGAGCCTTTACAGTTTAAGGGGAAAAAGATTAACAGAAGACCTGACTGAAGTGTTTAAAATTATAAAGGGAATTAGTCCAGTGGATCGAGACGGTGACTTTAAAATGAGTTCATCAAGAACACGGGGACACAGTTGGAAACTTGTTAAGGGTAAATTTCGCACAAACATTAGAAAGTTTTTCTTTACACAAAGAACAATAGACAAGTTGTGTGGTAGACGTTAAGACTTTAGGGACGTTCAAAACTCAACTTGATGGTTTTTTTGGAAGAAATAAGTGGATAGGACTGGTGAGCTTTGTTGGGCTGAATGGCCTGTTCTCATCTCTAATGCTCTAATATGGATAGCCCCACATAACATTCACTTTTCTCTCTTACCAGGTTATGTCTTTTGTCACACAAACGAGCTGGGAGCAGCAGGTAGACATAACATCTCCCAACCCAAGAATCAAGAAACCTGTTTGGGGCTTACTGTACACCCTGCATACCACAAAGGTTTGCCAAGTCACAGTTTACTTCATAATCCTCTGGGAAAATCAGGCACCATTGCAGCTTAAGTTGATGTCACGTTATACAAACTCTAGTCACACTTGACAACTGCAGTTGCTGACTTTGGCGCCTACGTATCTCAGAGAACATGATTAGTGCAAAGTGCAAATGGAAAACGAGTAACACATTAAAAATAGCTAGAAGTAACAAAGATAAAACAAGTGAGTTGGAATTGTATATAGTGGAGCATAATTATGATATTATTGCAATAGCAGAAACCTGGCAAAGTAACCATGATGGGGATAAGTATAACATACAGAGAGAGAGATACTCATTTTTAGGAAGGATAGACAGAACAGAAAAGCAGGTGGGGTTGCTGTTTATGTCAAACAGAATTTAAACGCGTGTCCGCTTCAATTAAACGATCACCTCCATCTTAGTGTCTGGATTTGTCTGGAAAGCATTTGGGAAAGAGGCCTTAATTTAGGATTGTGCTAAAGACTCCCAAAATGCAGATAGGATTTTCAATGCACATCTTTTTTATATTATTAAAAAGGCAAATTTACAGATGGATATTATAGGCATGGGGGACTTTTGCTACCTGATTAATTAAGATAACCTTGCAAATAGCAGAGTACAAGAGCAGGAATGTATGGACAAAAATCAGTGACTGTTTAACACAGTATGTTAAAGCACCAACGTGGGAGAAGCCAGTCCAGATTTAGTATTTAGTAATAATCAGGATAGAATTGAGGATATAGAGGGGATTGAACCACTAGGGTCAAGTGACCATACTGTAATTTAATAATTCAGGCAGTGTGGTGTAGTGGTTAAGACTTGGGACTCCAAACCCTGAGGTTGCTACTGACACTGTGTGACCCTGAGCAAGTCACTTCACCTGCTTGTGCTCCAATTGAAAAAGCAAAAGAAATTAAACCAATTGTAACATAAATATTGTAAGCTGCCAGCAAGTAAATGTAATTCAATTCTCAGGATCTTGGAAGAGTGCAGACGCAAAGACCAAAACTGATAAATTTAACTTTGGTAGGGAAAAATTTGAGCAGAGGCAGCAAAGACTAAGGAAGACAGACTGAGATAAGCTTTTAAGTGTGGAGACAGTCGAGGAGCAATGAAACAGGTTTGAAATATTTTGTGTATAATTTAAGGCAGGTACATCCTAAAATGTGGAATTGTGTGTTAACAAGGGGTTGAAAAAGAAGCTGCAAAGGGAAAAAAAACAGCTATGTGACATATAAGATTAATAACTCCAAATGTGAATTATGAGAACAGGAGGGCAACCATTAAGAAGGATATGAGGGAGGTTAAAAGGCAGTTGGAAAGGAATATAGCAGACAAGGCAAAAGACAACCTTCAAGGAAGAGGAGAAATGAATCAGGCATAGTGAAGAGGAATTAAAAAATACAGACAGTGAAATAGCGGATGGTCTAAACTCACATTTTTCTGAGGTCTTCACATGTAAGTAGATTACCTCCCAGCAGTAAAAGGGTCTACTGAGGAGGTACTGAGGGATTTGGAAATTGTAGGGGGAGAAGTACTGCTCAGATTAAATAGGATGAAATCAAACAAATCATATAAAACCCTTGACACATTTTTAAGAAGTCTGTGCACACTGGGAAATTCCGAAGGACTGGAAAATGGCAAATATTACATTATACGTATAAAAAGAGTGATCAGACAGATACAAGCAACTATAGGCCAGTAATCTTAACATGCGTCACCAATAAATTAATGGAGGGAGTTATTAAGGATAAGACTGAGCAACACATGGCGAGAACAGGAGCTTTACTGGACAGTCATGGCTCTGACAAGGGAGATCGTGTTTTACCAACATGCTGGATGAGAGGTTGGAAATCAAATTAAAAGAAGTGGGAGTGCAGGGTGTGGTTCATAGGTGGCTAAAACATAGTAAGGAGAGGGTGGTGGTGCAAGGATCCCTATCAGAATTGTCGGATATTAAGAGTGGTGCTCCACAGGGGTCAGTGCTAGTACTGCTGCTATTTTTAATATTTAAATGATTTGGATAGAAATATAAGTAATAAGCTGGTTAAGCTTGCAGAGGATACCAAGATAAGTTGATTGGCAGATAATCTGGAATCTGTTGAATTATTACAAAGGGCTTTGGACAGCTTTGTGGCAGATATAATTTAATGTCAGTAAATGTAGAGTATTACATGTAGAAAGTAAAAATGTGAGGTATGAATACACAATGGGAGATCTGAAAATTGAAAATACATCTTATGAGAAGGATTTAAGAGTTGTAGTGGACTCGACATTATCAATTGCCAGACAGTGTTCAGATGTCATCAAGAAGGCTAACAGAATGTCAGGTTATATAGCGCCTTGATGTGTGGAGTACAAGTCACAGGAGGTTCAGCTCAAGCTTTATAACACACTGGTGAGGCCTCATCTGGAGTACTGGGTTCAGTTTTGGTCTCCAGGCATGTAGACACAGAGGGAACCTGGGACGTGAACCTCAGTCTGCTTCTTGTGAGACAGCACTACCTCTGTACCACCGTGCTACACCCCTGCCTCAAACTTTTTGCTTAAATTTACAATTGGCTGTGCAGAACTCTTCTGACAGGAAGCCCACCCTGGTTCTTTTTCCAGTTGGACATTTCTTATATTGAAAATGAGCACATCAAAAGTGGTTGAGTTATAATAATTCTCAGTTCAATGTGACAAATATTATTTGATCTGGCATTTGCTCACACACCTGGACCAAAATAAAGTTTAAATTAAAAAGAATTATCCATACAGACCATTGATCATTAACAAGAAAAGTGTAGATGTTGAGCTAAATGCAAAGAAAAAAAAGGATACAGATGATGGTGGATAAGATTTGGTTGATGGTTAGTACCGTCCTGATGGGAGCGAGAAGGTGCTCCAGCCCCGTCACGTAGCAGCGGTAGGTGAGCACTGTCTGTATGGTCGTGTAGAGGCAGGCACACACAAAGTTCAGTGAGGCCCCCAAGTAATGCAGGATCATCAGAGAGGAAGGCTGCAAAAAGGATTACAGAAACCATCTTAGGGTCACATACGGTGGGCTGGCACCCTGCCTGGGGTTTGTTTTCTGCCTTGCGCCCTGTGTTGGCTGGGATTGGCTCCAGCGGACCCCCGTGAACCTGTAGTTAGGATATAGTGGGTTGGATAATGGATGGAGAGTCACAGAAGAGGGAACAACTCCCACAGATCTTTATGGATTGGTTTCATTGCTAATCAGATAAATGCAGGACAAATTCCCAACTGCTCCAAGCACCTTCAATTGTCAGTCAGTCATTGTCCAATTCGCTATATCCTAACACAGGGTCATGGGGGTCTGCTGGAGCCAATCCCAACCAGCACATGGCGCACGCAGGAACAAATCCCAGGCAGGGCACACACACACACACACACCAAGCACACACTAGGGCAGGGGTCCTCAATCACGGTCCTGGAGGGCCGCAGTGGCTGCAGGTTTTTGCTCCAACCCAATTGCTTCATAAGAAGCTCTTATTGCTCAAGTAACACTTCTGCTTCACTTTACTTGTCTTGCTCGTTAAGATTTTTGAACCCTTATTGCTTATTTTAGTCTTAAATAGCTGTGTTTTTTGTTTTTAATTGCACCTAATTAGCAATAACATGCAAATGACAAAAGAGACCAGCATTTCTCCATTTAGCTTGTTACCATTTACACCTGTGTGTATTTATCATGCACTATTGGGTTTAATTAAATACTTGGAAGGAAAGCGAAGAAAAAAAGTAAAGGACTAGATTTACTTCTTATCCATTTTAGCCTTCAGATCATTTGGATGATATCCTTAGACCTTAGAAAGGGAAAGAAAATATAGGATATGAGAATTACCTGACATAGCAGAGTTAAAGCACTAATAAGCAATGAAATTAAATTATTGGTAAGACTTGCTTTCTAATTAAGCAACCAGGTTAGAACAAAAACCTACAGCCAGTGCGGCCCTCCAGGACTGTGATTGAGGACCCCTGCACTAGGGGCAATTTAGGATCGCCAATGCACCTAACCTGCAGGTCTTTGGACTGTGGGAGGAAACCCACACAGACGCAGGGGGAACATGCAAACTCCACACAGGGAGGACCTGGGAAACGAACTCGGGTCTCCTAACTGTGAGGACGCAGCGCTAAGACCGTGCCCCCGTGCTGCCGCACCTTTAATTGGAATTTGTTTTCTCCAATCCACTAAACTGTGCCTTGAATGTTATTCTGTATTAGTTCCTTTCCCAGTAAATACCATCCCAATGCACTTCAGAATAAAATCTGTACATTCTCACAAATAGGCCTTGTAATTGACTTGCTGGGGGTCAAAAGAGAATTCAGAGGCAAAAGACTTTTTCGGACACGATTCCTTTTACTCCAGGAGGGGAGTAAAGTCATTTTTACAGGAGGACCTCTGTAAGTTTAGTCCCATCTGAAATCGCTCACGTCAGTAACATTTCACTGTCTGGGTCACATCTTAATACATTTTAGAGACTACCGTAAGGGAAAATAAGGTTCAACTTGTCCTGTGCAATGCCAAAATGTATGTAAAATTCTGTCATTTGAGCAATTTGAATGGGACCGAAGTTACAGATGTCCTCCAGTTATACAGGAATTTACTTTACCCAGTGCCTGAAGTGGTAAAAAAAAGAACTGTCACTGTACAGTATGTCTTGTTGTTCATGCTGAATAACTGGAGGTGGGTAGGTTTAAATTCCCTCAGAGGTCCCTCTTGGAGGCACAGACAGACACATTGTACTCATAAGTAAGAGTTGCTAATGTGGTCCGAATGGACGGTATGCATACATCAACTAAAGGGAATGAGGAAATGCAAGTACAGAGTAAAGCACTAATATTCCAGTCTTCTCTCTCTTTCAGGAAAAGTCTGCCTTAATGCGTTTCTTGGGAAATTCACAGCAAAAAATAAGATATGTCTAGCTCAACTACTGCAATACCTCACGTTAAGGAGGACTGCAACTAAGCTTAGAAAGGCAGGTGCTTTAAAAAAAAAAAAAAAATTTGTGATCAGCCAATTTATGGATCATCGATGGAGTCTTTTATAGTAAGAATGTGCAAATTGAGATTGGCAGGCCAATCAACCAGAGCATCACTGTTTAGCATTGCTGTCTCAGTGCTCCAGAGTCCCGATTTCAGTCCTGAATGTGAGGTGTTCTGCAGTTACACCTGTTAGCTGTCACATCCTAAGGATTAATAGATGAACTTGTAACTGTTCCTGTTCCAGTGCGTGTATGAAAATGTGGACTGCCACCCCGCCAACAGCTGGTTCCTGCCACCACACCAGCCTATAATGTATGCCCTTCGAGATATGGGATTTAGTTTCACTCCTTTCAATGTTTTTAAACAGATTTGTATCTCAGTTGAACATGCCGCTATCTGCCATTGTTTAAACTTTTTTTTACTTTATCGTTTTCCTAATTGTGTTTGTTAAGGTGAGCGTCACTTAATGTGCCTGTTAACACACTTGTGGAACTACGCAAGTAATTGTATTTAGCACAACATGGAGATCACCATATAAACATTAAAGAGAACAACTGCCCACTTGCCAACACTCATATTCTACAATTACTGAAACAACTGTGCATAGCACCCTGGTATGTTCACTACGAAAAGGACTATAAAAACTGAAAGGTCATTTGCTCATTGCCGTGTTACTTTTCTTGCCTGTATAAAAATAATGACTTTGTACATGTCACTTTACACAATGTAACAGCAGAAGAGAAGGAAAAGCTACAAGTTCAGCACTTCTGACAGGGCAGAAACAACAGGGTTGGCCTTACATTGCAGTTCCCAGCAATAAACGCTCCCAGTGCCGAGGTGCAGCCCACAGCCAGCCCCGCTCTGCTCAGCGCCAGATGGTCGTTGTTTTTGTCAATCATGTGTGCGTGATGGAAGATGCAGAAAAGGATGACTGGAAGAGAAATGACAATTGGTCATCAAAACAAAAATAAAATAAACCACAGATCCTTTGTATTGATAAGCCACAGCAAGTCAACTGACATTCAAAAAAAAAAAAAAACATTTTATAAAAACACCACAGCAAAGCCCACCAGACAGTGGGGGTCACTAGATTCAGTGTTGGGAGACTCCTGCAGGTTGTTATTTCACTCGCTTCTGAGTTTAATTGGGCTCCTGCCTTCATTAAGCAAACCCTTATTTCCCAATTCCTGTACTTTAGTGTCAATCCAGAAAACTGGGAATATTCAAATGTAGCAAGAATTTATGTAAGTTACAATGAAGACAATTTTTTGTTTATCTTGAATTTTAAGATTTTCATCATCCTTCTTAGGATTTTCATTCTGCTTTTTCAGGTGGTCAGGTTATTTAAGCTGCTATTCATTAATGAGCATGCAACGAGTGCGTATGACACTGAAGCAGGGACAGCCTGTAGCATTCAATGTCATGTTTTCGTGCGAAATTGAGAGAAAAAAAAAAGTTTGATATAATTGGGTTCCGTAATGATCTATGCTGGATAACAGCAAACATCAAAAATAACCACAATAAAAAAAACACTCTAGTTAACTCCATCCATCAAAAATGGCACAGGCTCAAACACAACTGATCATTTGAATTGTAGACCCGCCTCCCTGCCTCAGTCATTGGTCAGGAGTTCAGCCCAGTAAGAGCTTATTCATTGGCTGACATTGCGCTTCATGTGACAACAACAGAAAGTGTGCAGGGAGAAACATGTAAATCTAAAGATGAAAACTTAAAGAAAAGTGAGCAAAAACATTATGAAGGAGAGATTCTGCGTCACACTTCATCATATATCTGAAAACCTTCAACGAGCAGAAGATCAGTTCACCCGTATTGTTTCACGAACCAGAGCTAAATACTCCTAACGTTACTCCTGCTATGAATGTAAATGTAATAACGGGAGGCAGGTCTACAATTCAAAATTTGTGTTCCAATTACATGAGAAGATTTTCCTGGAAGTGGTGCATCCAAAATATTGCATTTGGGGAATTTAACAAGGTATTATGGGATAGTGAATGTGTTAGAATATGCGTTTACCTCTTCATTTTTCTTACATGCTCTTCTTTAATACAAAAACAATGTTGCTACAAAAAAAACAAATTTACACAGGAGCAGATCTACCATCAGGATGTTCTGGATGCATGTCCAGGGTCCATTTTAGCCATCCACGCCCCACCTGCACCCCACACTGCACGATTAAACAATCAAGTCTCCATTTGCTGAATGCCAATTGTAGGAAATCTCACATAGCATTAAACTACCGGATGTTCATGGACTGCATTATTAAAATCAACTCTCTGTTAAGGAGCGAAGTCACCCAGGGGCCTGCGTCGGTCTTAGTGTGGGCTAGCAGTTACATATGAATACAGATGAAAGGAGTAGCAAGTAATTCACAATAGGCCTCAACCAAAGGAGGAAAAAAAGTTATATACTGTATAACCACAGGTCAAAAAAACAAACTTAAAAATAATGGACAAATGTTTCCAAGTCCATGTGATGGCTGAGCCTGCTCAATGGTCAACAAGGGTCTTTATGCTGCCGTCCTGTTTGGGGACTTTAAGCACAGTCCCGCTTCACGTTCTGCCTTTTCGTGTGTCTACTGTATTATTTTTTTAAGGAAGGGTAAAGGTAACTATGCATTAGTGACTGTCGAAAACAGTAACTTTCTGCACTAATATTCCATTCAACCATTATCCAACCCGCTATATCCTAACTACAGGGTCACAGGGGTCTGCTGGAGCCAATCCCAGCCAACACAAGGCGCAAGGCAGTAAACAAACCCCGGGCAGGGTGCCAGCCCACTGCAGGGCACACACACACACACACACCAAGCACACGCTAGGGACAATTAAGGATCGCCAATGCACCTAACCTGCATGTCTTTGGACTGTGGGAGGAAACCCACGCAGACACGGGGAGAACATGCAAACTCCACGCAGGGAGGACCCGGGAAGCGAACCCAGGTCTCCTAACTGCGAGGCAGCAGCGCTACCACTGCGCCACCGTGCCGCCCTATAAGGTTAACTATGTTTATAAATAATAATTGTTAATATGTGCTTTTTCACTTTGTTGAAAATTCTCTTACATTAATTTGGAAATCTCTCAAACAGTTGAAGGGAAAAAAACCAATCAAATTTGGAATTCATATTCAACATCCTCTCTGTAACCTCTGCATTGACTTTATTTATTACTTTCATGCCCCCCACCTCCAAATTCTCTTCCCTCCTTCATTATCATTTTTTTGGTTTTGTAATTCTTTGCGTACCGCAGGTTGAGATCTGCTGCTCTACAGAAGCTAATCCCACCCCCACATAAATGGAACCGACCTGGGGGAAATCTCACTCTAGTGGACTCTAGGGGTCCAAATTTTTTTTTTTTTTTTTGGGTTTTTTTTGAGTTTTTGGAGCTTATGGAAAATAGCGTGAACTTGTGATGAGACATTGCACTTGCTCAGTCTCCCCTTCAAATTGTCATGACATTTTGATCATTTCAGCTTTCTTTGTGCTTTTATTCCAAAAAAATAAAGACACAAGCAAATATGTAAATACATAAATGATATAGTAATAGGACTATCACATGTAACGGTACAGTGAAATTGTAATTTGCATGTTTGGCCAACATGTCATACGTTGTATAATACCAGTAACGGCACACTGCACAATAACATGCAGTGAATACACTTGACTTGCTCATTCCTAGTTTTCATCCTCCTTCTCTGTACGTTTACTATTTGTTTGCTCAGAGGTTGATGCGCTTGCTGATTCCTGAGCAGCTCTTCTTTTCTCCACCCTAGCGGCCCGCTTCTAATCTTCTTTCATCGGTATCTTTTCGCATTAAAACTGATTAAGTCAGTGTTTGTGTTGCAATTACTTAGTACGTTTTCCTTAATTTTTTACTTAAGCTGGCACTTAAATCTTCAATCTGCCTCAAGAATGATTTAAGATATGAAGAGGTAGGGGAAGTGACGGCGAAGGTGGTAGGGAATGAGAACGGCACTCGTACACATGCACCACACAGCCGCCCTGCTAGAGTTGTTTCTACAATAAAATAAAAACAGTAATAAAAATCATCACCCCAAAAGCGGATAGTAGATGTCATGTAGTATACGTGTAGTATAAGCTGCTTTCTAAAAAAAAATTTGGCTGCTGTATAAAATGTAACAAAAACAGAATGCGATGATTTGCAAATCATGTAAACCCTATATCTAGTTGAAAAATATACTGTGGCCTGTAGGGGGTGTAACGGAGCTCTTAACCTCAGACACGACGTCATCCATGCGATCACCAAGTTCAAATCAACATTTTTAATAAAAAAAAAAAGCCCTTCTTACAGGCTATTCCTTTAAATCGGCACAAACACAGTTGTTTCCCTTATTCTCCTCCACTCCTCACAGGTGAGCTTTGTCGTCCACCTCCTCTTCTCATGACCCCGACTCCCTGAGGGAGGTGAGGCAGCTCCCTTTGTGTCAGACCTGGGAGTACGTCCGGTGCCACAACATTTCAAAAGGAAGTACTCTGGCGTCTGGTGGTAGCCCATCAAGTGTAGGGGTACATGAGCTCTGCAGCTCCCTCTGGTGGCAGCCATTGTCTGCTTAAAGAGACTACCACCCAGACTGCCCTGCAAGTACATGCATGAGTGATCCAATAAAGGGGGGCTGCCACCCAGCACATTGGGGGGGGGATTGACAAATTCTACCGGTCCTTCATTTATATGGGTCTTCCAGGAATGAAAAGGCCCATCCATCTCATTCGGGAAGCCTGTACAACCCCAATATACTGTATGTGTGTATGCCATGAAAGATATACAACCAAAACTTTGTGTCTAACTTTCTCTCTTTTTCAGCACAGAAATAAACTTTAGCTTATTTTTTCCCTTTGCACATGCATTCTGACGCAGACCTACACTAACTAAATAAATGTAAAATATATACACACATACTCTATACATACAGGCACAAATGTAAATGGGTAGACAACACAGCCACTTCTTAAAAGGTGTGTACTACAGCACCGTCCTCATAATGATGTTTGTTACAGAACGAGAGTGGTTTTAAAACAGTCTAACTAGGCACGCTTATAGAGAAGGAATTTTTCCTAAACATTCCAGAATTGTTTAATTTGCCCCTTTATACCTTTCATCTACCCACTGATCGATGTTTCAAACTGGCCTGATCCAAATGGTTGGCATAAGGACTGAGGCCTATCCTGAAAGCACTAGCACAATGAAGGAACTCGTCGTTTATGGTATGGTGTGCCAGCTACACTTACTTACCAGTTTAGAGTCACCAGTTAACTTAACAAACAAGTTAAGGAGAGGAAAAAAATGGGATACCCAGTGAAAAAAAAATCTTTCAAAACACAGAGAGAAACAGAGAACGTTTAAACTCCACACAAGCAGTGCTTGGGTCTGGATTTGAACCTACGGATCTTAAGCTACTGTGCCTCTCCGACTACGGGACCACTTCATATAATGTGAAGGTCAGAGGCAGCTTCTTCTTTTCAATCTCAGCAGTCTCAGCTTATTTGCATTGTTATAGCCAAATAATGAAAATGAATAAAGAGTCGATACACTTACATAAAGCTGACCCGGCATTTAAAGTTGCAGTGAACAAGGAATTCTCCGGTGCACTCATTCCACAAGTGCTGAAAGGAAGATACATACATTTAGTACAGAAGTTGCCAGACATGAGCACCTCGCATGCCCTGTTCAGGCCAAGTGGCCACAAATTTCATGTGAGCTGGCAACAAGCTGATGTCACATCACCTGCAAATAAGGCCAAGTAAAAACATACCCACATACCTCCAAAGTGCTGGACATGAAACCCAACATCAGCCTCTACAGATGGGCACCACTGAGCAAGATGCTAGTCTGGCACACAACACTGAAGAATTCAGGCCATTGTCAGCCAGCATCTGGACCATGGGCAGGTGACGGAGACCAAATTTAACACATTTACATTTTAAAAATGTCTAATGTACTCATTTTTAATTCTGTCCATCTTCGTCACATCCAGCACAAATCTTAGCATCTTTAACTCTGCTACCTGCAGCTCTGTCTCCTGCTTTCTGGTCAGTGCCACCGAAAAAGGAGTACATTAAAAGAGTCAGCTCAAGTTGGACGGCTGGGAGACAAAGTCAGGGAGGGGAGATTGCGTTGGTTTGGACATGTGCAGAGGAGAGATGCTGGGTATATTGGGAGGAGGATGTTAAGGATAAAGCTGCCAGGAAAAATGAAAGGCCTAAGAGAAGGTTTATGGATGTGGTGAGAGAGGACATGCAGGTGATGGGTGTGACAGAACAAGATGCAGAGGACAGAAAGATATGGAAGAAGATGATCCGCTGTGGCAACCCCTAATGGGAGCAGCTGAAACAAAGAACAACATTTTAAAATGGGAGACCATCTTCTTACAGTAGCAGTACCAGATCTACGTATATAAGGTGCTGGAAAATTCTTAACTGCATGTCCAACCAGCATGCAGCACATTGTCATGTTTCCACATCATGACAAACAAGAACGTCTTAGGACAGAGAACTTCATTTGATTTCCACTCGCCTTAGGTACTCTTTACGTTTCCATGCTATATGTTCATTGATGTTCAGACTAACTTGGATCCACACCTAAACTGCCTATTAAATTTGGAGCGGTATCATTTCAGCCCAATCATAGTGCACAGGTGTTTGCAGTTTTCAATACATTAGCAGCATCAGGTGCAAAACAAAAAAATCTGCACAGGTTGACGGCCCATCACAGGGCACATAGACTCACAGACACATCTATGTGAACTCATGTTGGGCCAGTATAAAAAATAAAAAAGGCTAGTTAGAGAGAGAATTCAATACTAAAGGTTCATCCATCCATCTGTTATTTAGACTTTAGGCCACTCTGACCCCATATCTCAATTATAATGGGAATGGATTTGATACTGCCATGTTCTGTGAAGGCCTTGTATAGATTAACATTCTTAAATCCACTTAATCAAACTCAGGGGCACCAGTGGGCAGAGTCTGTCCAGTTCAGAGGAGGCCAATTTACAGCCACCAATAAACCTATTTATGTACGCAAATATGACACCAAATAAACTGAGAAGAACCAAACCCTCAGACTGAACCCTGGTGTCTGCACTTGTGTAGTATGAACCAGTCTGTCATTAAAAGAACCATTCATCCATTTCTATAACCCACTTGCCCAGCCTGGTGGTCACAGGCAGCTGATGCCCATCCCAACATGGGGCACACTCACACATGCAAACACTGGACCAATTCCAGTTAACCTATAGGATGTCCCAATGCCTGCAGCCATGGGCACGAAACCCTAGTGGGACACCCATTAGTCTGAAACCAAGATAGACCAGGACAAGTGAGGAGACAGTCAAGACTTTCTGTACCAAAATGTACAGACATTTAATAAAAAAGAAAATGAGATATTATTATACATATACACATATACAGTATATTATATATATATATATATATATATATATATATATATATATACATACACACACACACACATACATATACACACACACATATAATATATACATATATATATATACACACACAAGGGGGAGACAAGCTAAAATTAGAGAATGGGATTAGAAAATGAAATGAACCCTAACAAAACTGCACATGTCATTTCTCAATGGAGTCTCCACCCTTCTCAATGCACTTGCGCCACCCGCCTGGTTTCCAGCAGAATAAATAGTTTTCTCTTGTCCTCTCAGCCACTCATGCACCCGAGTTATTGTCAAACACCCCATGCCGAGGGGTACTACAGTCGCTAGTGCGAGATTCTGTGACTTGCTGGAGACCAATGTGAAGCCTGCTATTCGATCCAAGTGGCACGGACTGCTGTCTCAAGGAGTCCTTTTGCTGCAAGACAATGCCACACACACTTCTAAGAACACCAAGGCTCGTCTGGAAAAACTGAAGTTTGAGGTATTGCCACATCCTCCTTATTTTCCAAGATTTGGCACTGTGAGATTTCCACCTTTTTGGACCACTAAAAAAAACATCTGGGTGGTCATCGATTCAAGACAGATGACCACGTGAAGAAAGTGGTGCGCGAGTGGTTGAGAGGATGAGGCAAAATTATATATCTAGTACCACAGTGCATAAAATCATTCAATAAATAAGACTTCTTAAAAATCATGCTCCTAAAATCCTTGTCCTTTTAAGTGCAAAACTGTTGAATAAACAAACAAATAAATAAATACATTTCAAATTTACAGAAGTCCTTCATAATGTATTAGCCAGGTCACCAGCACAAATCGCTCCTGTACAGCCCACAGCATACCGATCTGCCAGCTCCATCAGTACCCACAGCTCACTCGGCTTATTGCCGTCTATACTGATGCTGCTGCACTCTGGATCTCCTCTTCCCTCTTTCTGTAATGATCTCCTCTGCTTGCACTCTAAAATGAGCAAATGCGAGTCCAGCTGCGCCACAGAGCTTTTCAACAGCCATTGGTTTTACCCGCCCTGTATCTCAGAGGAGCTGATTCTGCCCATCCTGCCCTCTCATCAAACACACCCCAGCAAGCCGTTCTTCTCACGATTGGCCATTCTTGTGTTTTTCCTCATTTTACTTCCTTCTCTTCATTGTGTTTTTTTTTTTTTTTCCTCTAGCACTTGCCTCACTCTCTTTTACATTGTGGCACCCCCACAATTTCTGAAGGAGGATATTCCTTTTGCGGAGACTTTATCAACACATCCAAGGTATACAAATCTAAATATGCAAGTCAGCCCAGCCACTTTCAAAGTTTCCTTTAACCTCTGACCTACCTTATGAAGGGGATATGTTGTATTGTGCAGCATGACTGGGTCACATTTAAGTGGCAGGAATTGGCGTATTTCCTACAGAGCAAAAGAAAAAAAAAAAAAGAAAGTGAATAGTTATCAGATTTAAAAACGTAATGGACAGTGCAGAGTGAGAAGAATTTCCTCCCCAATTATTGCCTTCCTGGATTCCAGGCTCAGACTTGGCTACAGGCGCCTTTTCTATAGGCACACAGTAAGCATATGTGAGTAAGTACAAATCGGCTAATAAAATGACAGGACTCTGCTTAACGTGGGCACACAGCCAAGGGTGGCATGACAAATGTGTGCAGCTAACAAATACACTCCCATTCAAGGCATCACTTCACCCTCTCTGGTGGCAAAACCACCCTTCCCAGTTGCTGTGGAGAAAAGTAAAGAAATTTAGTGGGCATTTATAAAAAAAAAAAAAGACAAAAAAAGTCTGTCTCATTGTTAAAATGTTATTAGCCTTGTGAGGATATGCCTGCTGCTTTTAAAGAACTTTCTTTCCAGAGCTGCAGTTATTAGACGACGGAGAAGATGCACATGTTGGAGTGCAACAAGGGTAGCGCCAAGCAGCCTGCTATAAAAAAGAGTGGAAATTGTGACGGGGGGTAATGTCCAATCCTCCATGGACTCACAACTGCACTGAAGCTTAGAGTTGATCTTTTCATCAAATTGTGGTTTGCCATCACCCATCCATTTTAAAATGTTGTCTTCTATTTTCTGCAAAAGGGAGACCAAGTTGATCTAAATTCAGAGGACTGTGCAGGTACAACTTATTCAGATGTCCAAATCAAGACGTAGCAGGGTCAGTAGTTGCCTGTAATGGTCAAGAACAGCACATGGACGGGTGCTGCTTCAAGACTTCTGTGCGAGGGACTGCAGATAATGTGGTGCCATAAACAGCAGAGTACATTTCCATTTTATTTATGTAGTTTTGTCCTTTCTCTCACTTTATGTATGCTGTTTCTCCTTGTATTAATAGATGAGGGTAAAGGAAATTTGAATGTTGCACAGTAACTGCAATGGGTCGACGCTGACCCGATACAATAACACATTTGCAATGGCTCATGGACAGTTCGAACACGCACAGTGCAGCATTCTGCCATTAGTCTAGCTGAAGCAAAGGTCAATTGAACATGGACGCTCCGCTGCGAGATTGTATACACCTTGGTGAGATTTCTTTGGGCAGAGTGCTGCCCTATGCAATCGTGAAAGTGTTGTATTGCGTCAGCTTCAATACATTGCAGTTACCAGTTAATTTCCAGATTCTCTTTACTTTTTCTCTTATCATAAAGGGGGCAGCACGGTGGCGCAGTGGGTAGCGCTGCTGCCTCGCATTTAGGAGACCCGGGTTCGCTTCTCGCGTCCTCCCTGCGTGGAGTTTGCATGTTCTCCCACGCGTCTGCGTGGGTTTCCTCCCACAGTCCAAAGACATGCAGGTTAGGTGCATTGGCGATCCTTAATAGTCCTTGGTGTGTGTGCCCCCTGTGGTGGGCTGGCACCCTGCCCGGAGTTTGTTTCCTGCCTTGTGCCCTGTGTTGGCTGGGATTGGCTCCAGCAGACCCCATGACCCTGTAATTAGGATATAGCGGGTTGGATAATGGATGGATGGATATCATAAAGGATAATACACTGGCCATCATAAAGTTGTACAACATTTTAAAGGTTGCCACATTAAAGGAGCACAGTCCAGTCCACAGTCAGTGTAACGAGACCAGTCCAGCGTGTGGACCCCCGAATATGTGCAGCAGTGTGGCACCTCCTCATCTACCCCTTGAATGCAGACCTTCATTTCATATTTTACGTATATACTGGTGTTGTACATTAGATGAATTGCACTGGGCCCCACACCCTTAGTAGAGCCACCATTTACCTTCCGCTCGGCTTCAGTCCTCTTTGGAATGCGGTTATGCAAATCCAGAACTTGTGGGCTATAAAGTACCAAGTCTCAAGTTCAATCCCCACTGACTCACTGTTAATGTCAAATTACACCGTCACTTGTGAAGTGCCTTGGCAGGGAGGCTGTGTGTGTGTGTGTGTGTGTGAATGTCATTTTTAAATCGTTATGACGCGGACTGTGCGTCCTTAAGAGCACCACTCCACAAGCCAGAGCTCTGAGAGAGTGTAGAGATATGAAAACACAAACCACCTAGCATTCACTAGGAAAGGCACTATATAAAATTGTAAGGAAGAAATGTGGAAGCAACTCACTATGGAAAAGATAAATGTAAGTAGTCATTCCTCTAAACCTTGCACTAATGTGAAGGCAAATAATTAAAAATAAAATTTTTGTAACGGCTGATGTTTAAATGCCTTTCTGGATAATGGATGGGGTTTGTGAGTGGTGTTGGCTGAACCTTCCCATCTTAATCATTCTAGTTGGTATTCATATGTAATAAACTACTTACCAGTTGTGAAGTGGGCACACATGGTGATACGCCAGAGCCAATCCATACCTAAAAAAAAAAAAAAATGAAATAACCAATATTTTAAATACAAAAAACATAGCATGAAAAATAACAAGTTCCAAAGGACTTACTTGTTTTATTCTAAGATCTCACTGTTTGCAGTATCTGAGCATGGAAGTTTATCAAATTGTCAAACCAGTTTAAATCCAGAGCTGGCGACTTCTATCACCCATGGGCTGCCATTTATGAAATTTTAGGGACTCCATTTACGTACTTCAAGTGGCGCATGCACAGAACCCTTTCCATTCCCCCTACTGTCCGTGCTATGGGCACTGAGGGGTGCCATTTTAATAATTCAGAGACCGTGTGCTCCAGACCCCTCACCTAGCTGCCCAGGTCTCCATATGGGCTTTCTCCGGGATTGCTGCAGCCTATCCTGCCAGCACTGGGCACAAGGCGGGAAATAACATGTAGGCAAAAGTAACGTACCCAGCACGTCTTTGGGGACACGAGAGGAGAGGCTACACTCTACATGCGAATGACTGGGGACAGGACGCTGGACAATTCAGGCTTTTAACCGTGTCATTGTGGGCCTCCCCACGTGGAGGTTTACATTCTGAAGGAACATTGGAAGAATAAAATAACAACCTCCTTTGGAACCATTTGTTGTAGACATTTTCCATCATGATTCAAAACAGGAAGAGTCAAACTGGAAAGTGCAAAAAAAGAGAGTGAGGTTGGAACATCCCTTGAAGTAAACATCAAGTGTTTCTGGAATGGACTGGGGGACCTCTGTGTCTTGGGTTGTGATCCGAGAACACTTGATTAGCGCATTCTAAACCTCAGACGTGATCACAATAGGTCAGCACTAAAGCCTGCCATCATGGACACTGGTGTGGAGCGGAATAACGCGGCACATGTGATACAGAAGGTACCTTTACCCCCCATGAAGAGGCTCAGTCGCCAGAGCTGGGGGTCTCAAACTCTGATCTTGGAGAGCCACAGTGGCTGCAGGTTTTCATTCCCGACACATTCTTACTTCTTAATCAATTACTATGGCTCATGGGACGGACTTTGTTTGCCTTCATTTTAGTCGTTTGTCTTTTTAAGATTAAGAACCCTAAATTGTTACTTTTTTGCTTAGCTAGCACTCAAACAATAATGAGGCCCTGGCCACACTAGCATGTTTCCATTTAAAGACGCAGACGCTAGTCTCAGTTTTTTACCTTTGTTCACATAAACCAGGCATTTGTAACCCCCAAAAACAGACACTTTTGAAAACGCTCACCAAAGTGGTATACAGTGGTGTGAAAAACTATTTGCCCCCTTCCTGATTTCTGATTCTTTTGCATGTTTGTCACACAAAATGTTTCTGATCATCAAACACATTTAACCATTAGTCAAATATAACACAAGTAAACACAAAATGCAGTTTTTAAATGATGGTTTTTATTATTTAGGGAGAAAAAAAAATCCAAACCTACATGGCCCTGGGTGAAAAAGTAATTGCCCCCTGAACCTAATAACTGGTTGGGCCACCCTTAGCAGCAATAACTGCAATCAAGCGTTTGCGATAACTTGCAATGAGTCTTTTACAGCGCTCTGGAGGAATTTTGGCCCACTCATCTTTGCAGAATTATTGTAATTCAGCTTTATTTGAGGGTTTTCTAGCATGAACCGCCTTTTTAAGGTCATGCCATAGCATCTCAATTGGATTCAGGTCAGGACTTTGACTAGGCCACTCCAAAGTCTTCATTTTGTTTTTCTTCAGCCATTCAGAGGTGGATTTGCTGGTGTGTTTTGGGTCATTGTCCTGTTGCAGCACCCAAGATCGCTTCAGCTTGAGTTGACGAACAGATGGCCGGACATTCTCCTTCAGGATTTTTTGGTAGACAGTAGAATTCACGGTTCCATCTATCACAGCAAGCCTTCCAGGTCCTGAAGCAGCAAAACAACCCCAGACCATCACACTACCACCACCATATTTTACTGTTGGTATGATGTTCTTTTTCTGAAATGCTGTGTTCCTTTTACGCCAGATGTAACGGGACATTTGCCTTCCAAAAAGTTCAACTTTTGTCTCATCAGTCCACAAGGTATTTTCCCAAAAGTCTTGGCAATCATTGAGATGTTTCTTAGCAAAATTGAGATGAGCCCTAATGTTCTTTTTGCTTAACAGTGGTTTGCGTCTTGGAAATCTGCCATGCAGGCCGTTTTTGCCCAGTCTCTTTCTTATGGTGGAGTCGTGAACACTGACCTTAATTGAGGCAAGTGAGGCCTGCAGTTCTTTAGATGTTGTCCTGGGGTCTTTTGTGACCTCTCGGATGAGTCGTCTCTGCGCTCTTGGGGTAATTTTGGTCGGCCGGCCACTCCTGGGAAGGTTCACCACTGTTCCATGTTTTTGCCATTTGTGGATAATGGCTCTCACTGTGGTTCGCTGGAGTCCCAAAGCTTTAGAAATGGCTTTATAACCTTTACCAGACTGATAGATCTCAATTACTTCTGTTCTCATTTGTTCCTGAATTTCTTTGGATCTTGGCATGATGTCTAGCTTTTGAGGTGCTTTTGGTCTACGTCTCTGTGTCAGGCAGCTCCTATTTAAGTGATTTCTTGATTGAAACAGGTGTGGCAGTAATCGGGCCTGGGGGTGGCTACGGAAATTGAACTCAGGTGTGATACACCACAGTTAGGTTATTTTTTAACAAGGGGGCAATTACTTTTTCACACAGGGCCATGTAGGTTTGGATTTTTTTTCTCCCTAAATAATAAAAACCATCATTTAAAAACTGCATTTTGTGTTTACTTGTGTTATATTTGACTAATGGTTACATGTGTTTGATGATCAGAAACATTTTGTGTGACAAACATGCAAAAGAATAAGACATCAGGAAGGGGGCAAATAGTTTTTCACACCACTGTACTTCTAAAAGCGCTGGTTCTACATTGTGGTGTGGATGGGAGAAAACGTCTGATTTGTTTGTGCTTATTACACAGCCCTGCCCTTGGATCCTGCACATTACAATATCCCATTCCCTGACTGGGCAACCTTGATGGAACAAACCCATATTCCAACATGGCAGACACAGAGAACATGCATTCCATGGCGCCTTTTGTTTCGCTTACATGTATGCTTCCAAGTTGTGTTTTGTACAACGCAAAAGGCAAATGATGTACTGGTTACTACAGTTTTGTGATAAATTCTGTAGATGGCAGCGTTACCGTCCTTTCAAGAATTATTTTTGGCAATGTGCACATACCCTGCATAGTCACACATCTTTGTCATGTGCCTTTCGGCCAGTGATATAAATGATATGAAAACACTACTGTGGACCAAGATTATTTTCATGTAAAAATGCAGCTTTTAAAATTAAAACATAGTATTGTGGACATAGTCAGATATGTAAAGCAAGCCAGCGGATACAATTACTTGATTCCATTTTCACGGATGTCTCCTTTATTTATCATATGCTTGAATATTTGAAAAGAAAAGAAGTGAACATTTGAAAAATAAATTGGTGAGCTCTGGTCCACAAACTAAATTTTGGACTGTACTCTCGAGAAAAGAGCCTTAGAATAGTCTGGGAGTGGCAGAATCGGGGCACCAAGAAGCCATAAAGTTAAATTACAGTACATTTTTCATTCATGGCAAGAACTGACTTCTGATTAAGAAACTGGTTGGAGTGAAACTGGGTGCCTTCTAGGAATGGCGTTTGACTGCACTGGGCCATCACAAGAAGTCTAGCAGAGCAACCAGGATAATAAAAAAAAAAAATGAACAAACTCTAAATCTCCAGTGTAAATGGAAACAGAGAAGCATGAATACTAAGGCACTACTGCTACTTACATTTATTTGCTTCGCAGACACTTTTATCCAAAGTGACTTACAAAGGAGGTCAATATAACTGAGGAACATCGCCCTAGTTATTGTTTTAAACAATTGCTACAGGGCAGCCATCACAAGTCAAGAGCTATAAAGTTAGAATAGCCAAAAATTCTGAATTTAATAATATTACAGATAACCACAGAGAAAACAAACATTCACTAACAGCAGCACAGATATTCACAGAGCAGAAGGGTTTTCAATCACACCTTAGACCAGTGCTTCCCAACCTTTTTTTGGCCATGCCCCACCTAGGCCTCTCTAAAATCATGATGTCCCCCACTGTAACATATACCGTATTCTTACTATTACCCATTTAAAAGGTCTGTAGTACTAGGGTGTTGTACCGTGTTCGCCATTATGAATGTAGAGAAAAGCCAACCAAAAATGACCCCTTTTATTGGCTAACTAAAAAGATTACAATATGCAAGCTTTCGAGACAACTCAGGCCCCTTCTTCAGGCGAGATGGAATGATTAATGAAGAAGGGGCTCGAGTTGCCTGGAAAGCTTGCATATTGTAATCTTTTTAGTTAGCCAATAAAGGGGGTCATTTTGGGTTGGCTTTTCAAAAAGTGAACTCCTACTCACGTGGAGGAAGCCCAGAATATCATTAATGTGGTGTAAACAAGCTTCCAAAGAACATGGAAACAAAAGAGGGAAAGGATAGTTGAAGTACTGACAAAGAAATCACTAAGAAACTGATAAAAAAAATAACATAATATGAAAATACAGCAAATACACTTTTGAAAACATATAATAAGATAAATATAAAATAACTTTAATGACAGCTTTTTCTGTAATATTTTGATCATTATGTTTTTGTTATATTGCAAAATTTTATAATCATTGTTACAATTCATATTATTTTAATGGCAAAAACAATTTCTAAGTAGAAAAACCCAAATCGTACGAGTAGATTAAAGTGTTCTTCACCATCCCTTCTATGTTCATGTAAATATATATGAATGTCTCTGTAAAAAATTAAAATGATTTATTTTTTTCTATCATTTTTAAACAGTGAATTTCTGTTTTTTCATTTTATAAATTGTTTAACATACCTAAATTCTCAAATTGCCCCTCTAAAAAATCAAATTGCGTCCCACATTGGGAATCAGCGCCTTAGACACATTGAGGGAGTCAGCCGTTCAGATGGAGGTGGGCAGCTAGTTCCACCAACTAATTGTGAATTTCCCCTTGGGGATTAATTATCTATCTAATTGGTACATATGAAGACACGTCTGGAATATGAGAGGTGATACCACACAGAGGGGGCATCGGCAGGCACTGTTCACTGGCAGATCTCAGTGGGTGAGAAGGAGGTGCTTACCCACTGACTGCTGTGCAGACAGTCATTAAGAAATTGAACTTAATGTGCGCTACTATCAGAGTGAAGAGAGGAGTAACACAAGGCCATCTTGGAACGTAATCTGGACTGTTCAACAGTAAAAGACAACATGTAGAGCCGCCTTCTAAAAACAAGGAGTGAACAGTACAATGAAGAAGTACACCATTGTTGTATTAAAAACGAAAGACTTTTAAGGGAAAATGTAAACCTGAGATATTTTTAAGTGATTTATAACTAACTTTAAATTAAGCTCTTGCAGGAAGCATAAAAGACATAAAACATCCAAGCAAAAAAATGGAAGAGCAAGTTGGAGAATCAACGTAAGCGCCGATACCAGTGTGACCTTTGGCATTGCAACCTCACAACAACATTTATTTATATAGCACGTTTTCATACAAAAAAAAATGTAGCTCAAAGTGCTTTACAAAATGAAGAAATAGAAAAATAGAAGACACAATAAAAAATAAAAATAAGTCAGCATTCATTAACATAGAATAAGTAAGGTCCGATGGCCAGGGTGGACAGAAAAAACAAAAAAAAACTCCAGACGGCTGGAGAAAAAAAAAATAAAATCTGCAAGGATTCCAGACCAAGAGACCGCCCAGTCCCCTCTGGGCAGAACTGGGCACTACTGGTGGGGTTTTGTTTCCTAACCCATATAGAACAGTAAGTACCTACAAGAACATTTTTTTTATATTGTAGTAGTTGTGCATTTCTGCGTGAGCTATGCTCGTCTCGGTCCATATGGTCTAGTCAATTGCTGCCATGCTATCTCATTGCATCCATAAATGGCTACCACAGTACACCACTTTACTAGTACAATTGAACTTTTGAAAGGCCCCACAGTCTAGATATTAAGTTGTATCAAAACTAATCCATCCATCCATTCATTTTCCTAATCTGCCTTTCCAGAGCAGAGTCATGGGGAAGCTGCAGCCTATCCCAGCCAGCATCGGGCGGAAGGCAGGGGCAACCCCTGGACCGCAGTACCAGTCCATCGCATCTCAAAGATAATATGCATGGAAAATTTTGACCCAGCCATCTTGCAGCAGACCCAGCCCAAATAACTTTTTGAAACGCCATATAGCCTTTATGTTAGGCTGGACGACCAGCATGCAGATGGCCAATACTGTTATGTGCTGTACAGGACATGTACAGTAATTAAAACCTCACACACACACACAGTCATTTTTTCAACATCTGTCCGGCTGTCCGCCACCTATCCTGAGCGGGGTATGAGGAAGCTGCAGCCAATCCCAGGAAGCATCGGATGCAAGGCAGGAACAATCCCTGGGGAGTTGTAATGTTATTGTAAAGATAAGAGCTATTTGTTCAGAATCCAAACTGAAAACAAATCCTTTGTGAGCAAAGTATATTAAAAACTTTGCCTATGAGAATAATTTGAACTTTTATTATTGCCAGGCATTATAGTCGCTAGGAATTTTTCTTGATGTTCCAGCTGCACACATAAAGGAGAAAACAATTAAACAAAACATGACACCATCATAACAATATGCTGTACAGAGTAGCAAAGCTGGATCGGGGGGGTTTCTGGGGGGAAAAATTTGTCACGCCGAATCACGTTGCAAACTCTTCAATGTGGAGTGGGAAACATAAAGTAAAACTTATTGATTATGCACTATTAACTATTGCATCAGCATTTGTTCTAAAACACAAATACTGTATATAAAACAATATAGTACAATAGAATAGCGGTAATATATCAAGTAACTAATTATTATACAATCAAAAAATAAAAGAATAAACATCATTTAGATTCAGGAAATGACAGAGATGCACAAGAGGTTGAGTTTAAGCACAGTGATTGCAGTAGGAAAGAAACTACTACAAATATTATAAGCAAATATATCCATCTGCTCATCTATTTTCTGAATGTTTTCCCTATTACAAATTGGCAGTTTTGGGCATAAACAAATCCTGGATGCGATACCAGTTCATCACTGGGCACACTGATGAGTGCTTATCTTTTCTTGATATTACAAATGTTAAGACTGAAATAAATATTAAATCAGCCTAGGTTTTTTTTTTTTTTTAATTTTAAATTACAAAACAAGAGCAGCCATCCCCTCTGGACCGCCTTATTTTCCTCCTGCATTCACCATTTCTCAAAAGGACATTTGGGAAAGTTCCCCTAATTCCTTATTGCCTCTGAGCTTGAGGCGCAGGATCAGCTGCCTTCTCTCACAGATGCAGGTTTCAAAGTAGGACTAACAGGGCAATTGCCTCATATTGTCTTTGTTAGATAAAACCAGGGGTGGACGTAACTGTGAAACTAATAAAGTTTAAGTTTCAAGGTGCCTAATCCCGGAGGGAACCCCAGAAGCAATTTTAATTTTCATTGCCTCATAACTCAAAAACTATAAAGGCATAGGACATTTTTATTCATACCAGGGACTTTGACATGCAAGATAATCCAGTACAGCTATTTTATTCAAAATCTGAAAGTTACCAAAGGGGAATGAAGTGGCAATTGGATGGCCACATACATACATCAGTACCCCAATGTTCAACTTTTCAGTTTTCAAAGACCATTGAAATCCGTAACCATCTCGATCTGAAAATATATGGTGCGACGGACAGCTGAGGCGTCTGCGTCGCCGGGATGCCTGGAAGGTGGAAGGACCGGGAGAGGGCAGCCGCGCTGGTTCACATGTGGGCCACACGTTCGGAGCTCGGAAGCTCCACCCGATTGGGGCACGTGGCCACCAACAGGGTCTGCCCAGATGTTCCCGGAGACGTGGACTGCAGCACTACCGCCACAACAAGGAGTGCTGCAGGAAGATCGTCAAGAAGCCGCCTCACTCCAGTCGAGGAACCGGAGTTGGGAGGGAGTGTGACGAAGCTTACAAGAGAGGAATGGAGGCGGCCAGAAAAGACTAAGAGAAGGAAGAACTGTGAGTGACTAGTGCACTGTATTTGATGATTAAAAATAAACGTGTGTGTTTTGGACGCAAGCTGTCTTGGTGTCTGTCCGTGTCAAGGCTGGTTCCCACAATGGAAAGTAAGGATTCCCCTTATACTACACCACATCTGCACTATTGTGCCATGATTTTGGAGCCAGTTAGTTAATAAGGATTGTAGTCTGCTTACGTAATAATAAAATTTTCTTACTACTCAAAGCGCTCAGTGAATTGAATGAAGTGATAACGAAGCTGCAGTCAATAAACTGAGCCGTCCTGCCCTGTCCAAATCTCTGCTTTGAGGCTGTTGGTGAAAATGTATATTTTCTGTGGACATTAGAGGAAGGTTGGGGTTGTCCATCACTGTTCTCTTGGTTTAAATTTTATACTGTATTGTATACTGTACTCTTGCCTGTGGGTCAGTTGGGGGTATTACAGTAGATTCAGAAAGTATACAGATCCTTTGTGGATTTATTTTATATGGATACATTTGCCATCTTTGCCCATCAATCAATACTCGATTAACCCTAGTGACAAAGGTTCGCAAATTTATTAAAAGTCAGAATTTTAAATCTCTCCATTTACACTCAGACCCTTAATTCAAAACTGAAGAAGCTGCTCTGGTAGCAAATCACCACTTTGAGTTTTCTTGGGCGAGTCTCTAGAAGCGTTGCACACCTGGATTTAGGCAGTTTACCCCATTCTTCCTAACAGATCCTCTCAAATTCCACTATATTGATTAAGAGAGTCTGTAAACCAGGGTGGAGTGGTGGCTCGGAGGCTAAGGATCTGCGCTGGTATCCCGAAGGTTACCGGATCGAATCCCCGTCACTGCCAAAAGAGATCCTACTCTGCTGGGCCCTTGAGCAAGGCCCTTAACCTTCAATTGCTTCAGGGCTGTCTGTGAATGTATGTGAAAACGAACAGATTCATAATAATAATAATAAGGCGAAAAAAAAAAAAAAACCTGCCATTTTCAGGTCTCTCCACAGATGTTCTAGTGGGGTTTAAACCTTGGCTTTGGCTAGGACATTCAGAGACTTGTACGAAAGCCACTCCATCATTATCTTGGCTGTATGCTTCAGGTCATTGTTTGCAGAAGGCAAACCATCGCCTCAGTCTGAGGTTATGTGCACTCTGGAGCAGGTTTTCTTCACCATGCTTCACCTTAGGAATAGTATCAGACAGCTAGGACATCTGACCAAAGAATCGTTTCCTAATGCTCTTGGAGTCCTTTGAACCTTCCTTTGCCTTTTACTGAAGAATGGCTTCCGTCTAGTCACTCTACCTTAAATGCTCGATTCATAGAGTGCTGCTTTCAGTCGGGTTTTAGAATAAATCACAGCACAGAAACTGCACTCGTTAAAGTAGTAAACGATTTGCGAGTGAACGCAGACAGAGGCCATATATCTGTTCTCATCCTCTTAGATCTGAGTGCTGCATTTGACACCATTGATCATAATATTCTTAGAAATCGCCTTAGTCAATGGGTGGGCCTCTCTGGCAGTGTCTTAAATTGGTTTGAATCCTACCTGACAGGGAGAAAAGTTTTTGTTAGTTGTGGTAATTACAACTCAAAGACACATGATATCCGATTTGGTGTTCCACAAGACTCTATCCTGGGTCCGCTGCTCTTCTCAATCTACATGCTTCCGTTAGGTCAGATTATCTCAGGGCACAACGTGAGCTACCACAGCTATGCTGATGACACACAGCTGTACTTATCAATAGCACCTGATGACCCCGATTCTATTGACTCACTAACACAATGTCTTACTGGTATTTCTGAATGGATGAATAGTAACTTTCTCAAGTTAAATAAAGAGAAAACTGAAATCTTAGTGATTGGCAATAATGGATACAATGAGGCTATTAGAAATAAACTGGGTACATTAGGATTAAAAGACGGAGGTAAAAAGCTTAGGGGTAATTGTTGACTGTAATCTGAATTTTAAATCGCATATTAATCAGATCACTAGGACAGCATTTTTTCACTTAAGAAACATAAGTAAAGTTAGACCTTTAATATCACTGAAAGATGCTGAGAAATTAGTTCACACGTTTGTTTTCAGTCGACTAGATTACTGTAACGCACTCCTCTCAGGACTACCGAAGAAAGACATAAATCGTTTGCAACGAGTGCAGAATGCAGCTGCTAGAATCCTAACTAGGAAAAGAAAATCCGAACACATTTCTCCAGTTTTGATGTCACTACACTGGTTACCTGTGTCATTCAGGATTGACTTTAAAATTCTGCTTATGGTTTATAAAGCCTTAAATAATCTCGCCCCTTCTTATATATCGGAGTGTCTGACACCTTATATTCCAAATCGTAACCTCAGATCCTCAAATGAGTGTCTCCTTAGAATTCCAAGAACAAAACTTAAAAGAAGTGGTGAGGCGGCCTTCTGCTGCTATGCACCTAAAATCTGGAATAGCCTGCCAATAGGAATTCGCCAGGCTAATACAGTAGAGCACTTTAAAACACTGCTGAAAACACATTACTCTAACATGGCCTTTCTATAACTTCAATTTAACTTAATTTAACTTAATCCTGATACTCTGTATGTTCAATTTCCTCATAATAACTATTCATGGTGGCTCTACAATCCGTACTGACCCCTACTCTCTTTTCTGTTTCTTTTTCCGGTTTCTTTGTGGTGGTGGCCTGCGCCACCTCCACCTACTCAAAGCTTCATGATGCTCCAACAATGATGGATGGACTAAAAGGCAGAATTCTACGTGACCATCATCATCAAGCCTTTCCGTGAGAACCCTAAATCCAAAGAGGACTGTTTCATTTATGTTAGGTAGAATGCCCAGAGGGGACTGGGCGGTCTCATGGTCTGGAATCCCTACAGATTTTATTTTTTTTTCTCCAGCCGTCTGGAGTTTTTATTTTGTTTTTTCTGTCCCCCCTGGCCATTGGACCTTACTCTTATTCGATGTTAATTAATGCTGATTTATTATGTTTTCTTATTTTGTCTTTTATTTTTCTATTCTTTATTATGTAAAGCACTTTGAGCTACTGTTTGTATGAATATGTGCTATATAAATAAATGTTGTTGTTGTTGTTGCTGAAAAAGTCGCCCTTCCAATTGGTTCTCCCATCTCTAGAGAGAAGCCTCTGAAGTTCTGTTTGAGTGACCATTTAGATGTTGGTCACCTCCCTGAACGTGGCCTTTCTTACCCGATTAATCAGTTTGGACAGTCAACTCTATGAAGAATCCATCCATCCATTATCCAACCCGCTATATCCTAACTACAGGGTCACGGGGGTCTGCTGGAGCCAATCCCAACCAACACAGGGTGCAAAGCAGGAAAACAAACCCTGCCAGCCCACCGCAGTCTATGAAGAATTCTAGTTACAAATATCTTCTATTTCACAATTATTGAGGCCACTATACTCCTGGGAACACTCAAAGCTACAGAAACAGTTTTATTCCCTTGCCTTGATCTGTGCTTTACCACAGTTTAAATGCAGAGGTCTACAGAGAGTTACTTAAACGTCATGCCTTAGTTGTCCTCACAGGTGGCGCAGTGGTAGTGCTGCTGCTTTGCAGTAAGAAGACTGTGGGTTCGCTTCCCGGTTCCTCCCTGTGTGGATAGCGCTTTGAGTACTGAGAAAAGCGCTATATAAATGTAATGAATTATTATTATTTTTGTCCAGACATGTGATGTGAATTGTGGATCTTCTATACACAAGTACACATGTGCCTTTCTAAATGATGCTCGAATCGATTCAATCTGCCACAGGTTGACTCAAATCAAGTTCTGCATACATTTCAAGGAGAATTAAAGCAAAAAGGCTGAACGTGACCCTAATTTGGAGTGTCACAGCAAGGGCTCTGAATACCTATATGAAGGAAAGGTTTTAGTTTTTGATTTGTTAAGAAATTTGCCTACCTTTCTGAAAACATATTTCCATTTTGTCATTATGGGTTACTATGTGTAGATTGATGGAAAATAATGGCAACTTTATCCATTTTAAATTAAGTGTGCAATAAAATAAAGTGTGCAGAAAGTGAAGGAGTCCGAATACTTTCAGAATCCTTTGACAGAGAGTAAAATCTGAAGCCCTTCTTAAAAACTGTACTTTGTGAGTACAGACTTGCAAGGGGCTTAAGAGTGCAGTTTTTGATTATTTTTCTTTATATCACAAAGGATTTGAATATTTTCATAAGCTCACTTTGGCTTATTATTTTTGTTATTCACAGTTTGACTCGTTTATTTTTTTTTTTAACTCCTTGTAAACCTACCTCTGATCAGATTGTTTTATTATAGGAGTTTTACATTCATTTTCTGGTATAGTTATTACAAAATTGCATTTGACAGGCACTGCAATTGAAAAAGTAAGACCACAAAGATTTTAACATTGAGACCAGGAAACGAGGGAAAATGAAATCTGAAACCAGCAAAAAGTCAAAAGCTAGAAAAGGTAACCAAACAAAAAGTACCAAAGCCAGGCACACCAAACCAAAATTGAAGTATAAAAAACATGCAAAGTCCTAACTCTGGACTAAACATTTTCAATAGTTTAACACACCCCAAAGATTTTTTACTGGTAGCAGTGTATCGCCATCATTAATATTGCTGGTGCAATGGCATTACATGGTAAACACATATTGGCAATGGGAGAGCCATTGCTTAAAACAGTATGGCCACAACCATTAAAACAATACAGAAAATGGTAGCACCTATGGGCAAAATCAAAAAACAAAATGTCAGTGTAAAAATATTACAAAAATAACAATAAAAGAAAATAATGAATAGCATTGATAACACTAAGAAAATAAAGTTCATTGTGTGATAAACCCCGGGCGTCAGTGACCCCCCAAACCCCAACACAATCACAAAAACACAGTCCTTTATCAAAATAAACGAAGGTTTTATTTACAATATTTCCAAAAGTATTAGAAATAACCACAAAACACTGGTCTTTCTCTCTCCACAATATATTCTGTCACCACCACACTGCCCTCCTCCAGTCGAGTGTTGCCTCTCTACCACTCAGCTCCGACTCGCCTGAATAAGGGAGTGCGGTCCCTTTTATTACAGATCCGGGAGTCCTTCCGGTGCCAGGACGATTGCCCAATGGAAGTACTTCAGGGTCACACAGGAGTCCATTAATCGAGTAGGAAGCTTGTTTCCCTGCAATGCCACTTAATTGAATTTTTTTTTTATAAAATTTAGCAGGGTAGCCATCAGGACCTGGGGCCTCATGTATAAATGTTGCGTAAGAACGTTTCCACGTTCAAATCACGATGTATAAAACCTAAACTTGGCGTAAAGCCACGCACATTTCCATGGTAGCTCATACCCTGGCGTACACAAGTTCTGAGCTCGCTTTTGTAGACTGGCAGCACCCAGCGTCAAAGCAGCGCTACTGTTCCAGTGTGGTTTCCCTTTCTTTTTAAGATCCACATACCTGATATTTATAAATACACTGAAAATTAACCGCATATTGTTTATTAGTTTAATGCATCTGATTATAATTAACCTGTAACAATATAATGGTCCACAGAATGGTCAAACTATTCTAAACACAATAGCTGCTTTAGCGTTGTTACTGTCACTACACCTCCTTCTTTCAGCTGCTCCCATTAGGAGTTGCCACAGCGGATCATCTTTTTCCATATTACTCTCACTGCACCACTTGGAGTATTTATATCACTGTATCTGAGTGCGGAATCATAGCTTTACAGCAGCTGACTGGAAAGACAATTATCGGTATACAGGATCAAGCACACACGGCCTCAGCCATGCTGTCTATCGAACTGCTCTCATACGGCAAACGCTTCAGAGCCTTTCCTGTACGGACCTCACGGTTCAGAAACAGTTTCATCCTAAGAACTCTAAACGCAGTCAATCAGTCATCAAGTGCTCCTTGTAGAACTGTTAGTACTTATTAGTACAATCACCTCACTGTAAACTTGCAGTACAGTTATAATATTGCACAACCTGAGCCACTTTATAAAGTGCATATTTACATATGATGACGATATCATTTTTAAGATGAAATGCAGCAAAATATGTTTATTATACAGATAAAACTAATTTAAATAATCTATATCTATACTAATAAAAGGCAAAGCCCTCACTGACTGACTGACTGACTCATCACTAATTCTCCAACTTCCCGTGTAGGTAGAAGGCTGAGATTTGGCAGGTTCATTCCTTACAGCTTCCTTACAAAAGTTGGGCAGGTTTCATTTCGAAATTCTACGCATAATGGTCATAACTGGAAGCTGTTTTTCTCCATTTACTGTAATGGAGATGAGCGCGAAAGCCGTGGGGG
>JANRMT010062811.1:4370615-4405514 GCA_026402145.1 Polypterus bichir lapradei | reverse complement strand
ATATCAATGACAAAACAATTACATTAACAATCATGTTACGTTATTTTTAAAATATTTCCTTTTCTTTTTCATAACTTCTTTAACACACTACTTCTCCGCTGCAAAGCGCGGGTATTCTGCTAGTGACAAAATAAACTACGTGGTTAAAGTGGAAATTTCAAGCTTTTTTCCCCCCACTGTGTGCCCATTTCTTTTCTCTGTACCCTAATAAGCTTTCATATGACACTCAGGCAGCGGGCTACGACTTGCCTTTTCACAGCGACTTTGATATCTGACAACTTCTTTTTTATTTCGGGCACTGTGCGACTTTGTGAACTTGAGCTTTCGAGTTTCTCCAACACTATGTCACTCGATCAACTTCCTTTTGTTGTTTACACCTCTGTCTAAACCAACAAATAGTACGTTTTTCCTTGCCTCCACTTGGTATTCTCTGTAATTCATCTATTTACCCCTGTGCTTTTGACATTCTTTTCACAGAATGCCAAGCTTAAGGGCTATTTATGCTGATTTGCATATTCAAATACATGTAATTTTGGGAGGAGTTTGGGAGTGGCAGCAGGTGCATGCACGTGCGTTGCTTTTCACGCTGACTGGGATTTACATAGCAGAAGAACGTAGAAGTTGGCGAACACACAGATTTATGCATCGGGATTTTTTTGTGCGTATGAACATTTCCACTTTTGTCCATACGCCATGTTTCAGTGTGAATTTGATGCATGCAATTATGCATGAGGCCACTGGACTTAAGTTTAGCTGCACTGAAGGGAATGCTTCTTATTCAGCTTAGGAAGTGGGCCTCAGACTTCTACACTGCATCAGAGAGGGTATCGAATTATGCAGTGGAAGACTCACTCTCTCTCAGCTTTACCCCACACACCTCCCATTACCATGTGAAAAAGACACTATAGAGAATAAAGATAAACAGTAAATGCCAAATTTTCAAGGCTCCCTCACTAAGTGCTAGCTTTTATCTATACTAATAAAAGGCAAAGTCCTCACTGACTCATCACTAATTCTCCAACTTTCCGTGTAGGTAGAAGGCTGAAATTTGGCAGGCTCATTCCTTACAGCTTACTTACAAAAGTTAAGCATGTTTCATTTTGAAATTCTATGTGCAACGGTCATAACGGTCAACAACGTCCACAATGTTAAACTTTCTTATTTATGGCCCCATCTTCACGAAATTTGGTAGGCGGCTTCCCCGCGCTAACCGAAACCGATGTACATACTTATTTTGGTGGTATGACGCCAATGTCGGCCGCCATGTTGAACTTTCCAATGGTCTTTGTTACCTATGGGCCCATCTTCTAGAAATTTGGTATGCGGGTTCCCAACGCTAACTGAATCCTACTTACGTACATATATACGTCCATAGCCTGCAGCTCGGTCACCGTGTGAGGCGGTGTTGGGTCCCCCATCCCCCCACCTCCCAAGTTGTTGGCTGCCTGCCTATATAAGGCCATCCGTCGCTCCGGTCTCTTCATTCCCTTCCTTGCTTCGTCACGGGATTCACGTCTCCCTGCTGATAACTGCAGCCTTTTTATTTAATCCACTGCTTCTCCGCTGTTTTATTGTTCGTTTATTACGATTATAGTTAGTTATTGTGTAGGTATTTTAGACTTCGTTTACATTGTTCAGGTACCCATTTCCGTTATCGTTCCAACCATACCCCCATTAACATGTCTGTCGAGGTTATCACCATCGATCAAAGAACTGTCACTTACTGAGTGGTTTCCATGCCCGGAGATGGCACCTGACATTTCCATTCTCTGTTTTACATATTGCACGGCCATATCAGGCTCACTCTTGATATCCAGAGGAACATTGTGTCTTATGTATTGAATGACTGGGACAGGTTCAAGGTGTGGACTGATGACAGTACAGGAGATAATTATACTACACAGGAGCACTAGAAGAGTGAAATGCTTGAGCCCTTCATCTATGGTTCTGCATGTGAGTTGATGGCTGCCGCTGAATTGTTTCGGTTGTCGCTTTCAAGTGTACCAAAATGGTCAAATATTTTACACCTTTCGACAACCGCCAATGCCTCTTAAACATCTTACATTCACAGGTGACGATTTCAGTAGTGGACACTTTGATGTTTATGAATGTTTAAACTCTCAAAAGCTGGATGCGAAGTTATCAGTGAAACCGGTTGTGTGCTTACAACACTTGACAGATGCCGAATGTCACTTCAACACAAGTCCTGCAAATACTGTCGTAATTGACACAAACCATGAAACTCAAACCGATTATGACAGCGCAATCCAAGCTGTGAGATTTGAGACAAGATTACTGTTCACATGGCCAACTGTACGTTACATGCTCAAGAGTAAGCTCAGCGCACAGCTTGGTCATATTACAACCGGAGGGCCGAAATGACAATGTGGTATACAAAGAGATCCTTAACAAATAATTATTGGTATATTTTCCCTCAGTTTGAAAAGGTTTACTTTTCTTCTTAATAAAAATTTTAAGGCAGTACTTCATCGCTGCGAAGCGCGGGTATTTTGCTAGTTTCTAAATAATACTAGATTCAAGTCTCAAAAGTATAATAGAAATGTAGTGCTTTAAAAAGGTTGACTATAAAAGGGGAGAGAAAGAGGAAAAAAATGCAAAACTGTATTACTGTTTCTGCAACCGCAATTATTGCAAAAGCGGACCCCACCATGAACTTAAATATTTTATGCACTAATTTTACATCTGAATCAACTAGATGTGATATTAGTCTAAGATGGGTTGAAATCTAAACGATCAACACAGACCTCAGCGTTAAAGTTCGCAGTGCACCATCTATTGGAATGTACAGTATTTTGTAATGAATGTAGTAATAAAATGCATTTTATTTTTCTTTCCAAAAGATGGTGCATCATAAACATTTGCAGTAATTAAGTTGATGGCTACAAATGTTTGTGATGCACAATCGCTTGGCATGACAAATGCAAGCATATGTCTCTGTTACAGGCCATTTGGTAAGTTATTTGTGAAAGCTTTGTTCAAGATTGTGATGTGCCATTTGTTGGAATGAAAAATCCAATGCATTACTACTATTTGTGATATGCCACCTTTTGGAAAGTCAGTGCCATAGAAAACAAACATACAAAAACTTCTTTTTATTGAGGTGAACAAGACCCAAGCTATGTCAGCACTAAAGAACTGCACATGCACTCAACATTACAAATCTTCAAATGTATGCCGCCATAAGTAGGGTCCAGCTGCTTCCCTCCATTGGTCTTAAGCTTGTTATAATGATGTACACCCAGGTTGTACAATTGGCTTCACACAGAAGTGGTGGTCAAGACAAGAGACAAGGAGCCAGCAGGCAGGCACCAGCATGCCACTGCATGCTGCAGTTGGCCTCACTACATTGCACTCTGCTGTCAGTTAATAAGTTTATCAAAGCATTTTTCTGAAGCTGGCACTTTTCGGTCCAGGGCTGTAAAGAGTCTGAGGCTAACCTGCCAGGAACCAATTTTGTAAAGAAAGCCAGTCACAGCTGGGCACAGTCCTGCATTAATTGACAATTTGGTGTTACCAATCACCAGCCTCTGGATTGGTCATCAATGCTGTAAAAAAGGTGTACTACTTTAATTTAATAGTTAAATAATTGGTTAAAATAAATCAGAAGCATAGGCCACTAGAGAAAGCACAGGTAACCGCAATATTTTCATTTTACACAGAATAAATGTCTGCAAATATTTTTTTAATTCAGCATCAGATTAAGGCAAAAAAATAAATAAAAATCTTCGTGAACACTTAAAATTAAAGTGATATGGCAGCTAACACTGCTTAAACGCAAATATACATACAATTACCATTTTCAAAAAATGTTAAATTAATGGTATTACCTTTCTTCTGTAAAAATAAGATTAATGTAATTTAAGAAACTGTTTACAGTCTAAATCTAAAGTCTGTATAGTTTGAAATTTGCACCACAGCTATGCCTCCCTACTTTGCCTATCCATCCAATAATAACACACACATCACATAATTTCTAACCCCCTTAATCCAGATCAGGGTAGTGGAGGTTGCTGGAGCCTATCCGAGCTAGAATTGGGAACAAGGCAGGAACAAACCCTGGTCAGGGCACCAGTCCATTGCAGGATAAATAAGCACACACCAAGCACATACTAGGGCCACTTTATCTTTGCCAGTTCTTCTAAGCTGCATGTCTCTGGTTAGTGGAAACCGGGGAGAACGTGCAAACTCCGCACAGGTAGGATTCAGGATGTGAACCTGTGACTCCTTACTTGCAAGGCAGCAGTACTACTACTACCACTACTCAGCTTAACACAAATACATAGCTAAAATAGAGCCACTGAAAAACAACCAAAATTTCCTCCACAATGTAGTGGCCCCTTGTGCCTTCTTATAAAGTGCTTTAAGCATGGGAAAGGGGTTATATAAATAAAATGCTTTTGTTAGTTATAGTATGGGCTAAATTATCATTAAACTTATCAGCTAAGTGTTATGGAGATATGCTCACTCCAGCACTCTATTGTGTATGAAGACAACACTGTAGAATACAGCAGCACATAGTTCTAAATGACCAAACACGGGAAAGTTGACCACAAATTAGATCACTGGATACATGTCACATACTACACGAATATCAAGGTAAAATGTCAAACAAATTGTGGGACTGAGATGTTCTTATCGTCATTATATTTCGTATTATAAACCGAAGCCTTGCGTTGTGTGACAGACGGCGTAAACCTTCACAAACAGTGCAGTTGTAGTGCGATATTGTGGGATGTTCGACAGAATAGCTCAGCAAAGTTTGAAACAAACAGTTCAGTCAGTCAGTTGGACTCTCTGGCTCTTGTTCTAACAAAGCGGTTAAACTGCATATCCTGAAAGTTCCACTATAAAAATGTCTGTGTAAGTTGTGGCCAAACCATCGTACTTGTTTTTTTTTTTGTCTCATTTTGACGTTATCATTTAAGAGTGAGATACCAGAAGCTATACTACCCAATTTTACTGAATACCTAAAGCGAAATGCCCCGTTTAAGAAAAAAAACGAAAGAAAAACTCGATCTGGCATCTAATGAAAAGTATTACAAGCAAACAAGCAAAACAGAAAAAAACGGTTCTTACACTGTCCATTGTCCAGCGAAGGTGATTAGAAATAAGAGAACGGGGAACGCCAGCCAGAACCCCATCTCCGACGTGAGCTGGACAATCTGTAACCGACCAGGCTGCAGCGTGACCAGCAGGGACACACCCAGGAGCTAAATGAGCGGCAGCTTGCGGTGACAGGTGCGGCGGTGCGCTGCAGGCTCAAACATTAACCAGAGTCCGTGTTTGCGCTGCCTCGGCTCTCAGGCGGAAGCCTGCAGTTTCCTCCAGCGGAGTTGTTGCGGCATCCTGTGAGCTTCAAGGAGTCGGAGTCCACATGGTGTGCTGTCTATTTTGTGATAGCGGACTGCAATAAAGAAAAGAACATGTCATAACCGAATAAAAGTGCGTTTTGTATTGTGTTATTTGTTCATATTTCGTCTCTCTTAATCATCGTACTCCGTAAAAGACTGTATATACGGGTGACTTATGGCCACAAAGAGACAATTCCCTCCATGGGCAGGACCGCGCAATTCCTCAGTCAGACAACACTCGCCAGGAAACTTTGGAGATTAACCGATTCTTCCAAATTAAACTCTGAGAAGACACAGAGGGGAAAGGAGCAAATTTGGCACTTTCGGGATCTGAAGCTAGTACTACGGCGACACAGCACTGTAAAAATCGGCGCCGTCCTTCAGATGAGACATGAAACCGAAGTCCTGTCGCTCTGTCATTTGCAGTATAACTATGCTAGTACCGTACCAACCGCAACTGAAGACAAGATCATATATCCGGTATAAGAGGAGGTGATCCTGAGGACTAAGCGCTGTTGCAGTGAACAACGGAACAAGTTCTAAATAAATAAATAATCGAACTATTCCACTACAGTCATCTCAACTAATCGGCAGTGAGTCCCGTTTTTACCTCCTCATCGATCTGCTCAGCTGGCGGTCTGATTGCCCGTTAACGTCGGCGCGCTGGTAATTACTGCTAGGCGCCATCGCAATTAAGGACGTGTAGATAAACTTTCCTCTCGATTTAAACAGACACATGGAAAAAAATTACATTCTCATGTTAACACAATACAAATAATTGCAAATAGCGGCACTGCAATTATTGTAAACGTTATTCAATTCAGCCGTATGAAAAAGGCCCAGAAATCTATTTAAAGCCTATAGAAAGTTATTGCAAAGACGAGTACACCTTAGTAGAATCGTACATAAAGCATAATTGTCTTTCTATAACTCATTTTCCAATTAGGTAGATACTACAGTAACAAAAGAGTTGATGTCTCTCAGTCATTATGTGCCCAGCTTTTCCTTATCATCAAATGAATCCAACAGTCACCAAAGCATATGAAATGCATACAGGCACTTCATAAAGAATATCACCTTCCAGCAACATAATACATCTTGTGAGGGATCTCATATCTCATCTGGAAGACACCTATAAAGCGGGGTTGTTTTTTATGTTAATTTGTTCTTGAGTATTTGTAACCAAGCATTTCAGTATATTTGCACTGTACATGACAGATAAAATTTGATTTGATACCTCCAACAACACTCCAAGACAGCAGGAAAAAAACTGGCAGTATCTTTCAATGTGCATTTTTTGAAATGGTGACCAAGTGATTTCTTAATTATGGACACTGATGCACCATTTTTTACTGAAGATACATGGGTAAATGTACATTGATCAATAGTTTTCTATTTCATATTTAAGACAGTTTAAATATTGCCATGTATCACTTGACTTTTTCTATGGCATCATGGTGAAATATCAGTTCTTTAATGGCATTTTATGGTTCTTTTCTGGGGTGTGTGGTTTCTTGTAGAACTATTGCTTGAAAAGTTGGAACAAAAACCTGAAGCCACTGCAGCCCACCGCTGTTCATGTGATGGGTATTTTGGGTACCAAAAATAGTTCCCCTATAGCACTGCTCTGAAAAAAAAAATTTTTTTAAACTCTTGCTGCCTACAATCACATCAGCTCAGTTCAGGTTTTCTTTTTATTATATCCTGTTAAGTAGCCTACTAGACATTAACGATTTCTGTTTTATCTGTATATTAGGAACCCTTTTTAAGTCTGAAGAAGCAATTTCATATGCAAGGATCTTTCCCAGAATGAAATTGTTCTGTCTCAAGCAAATGTTTTATTGGGAACCACAGGACCCAGTAAAGTGCCTTTCATTTTTCATTTTTTTCATTTTTGCCTACCTGGGGCACAGGCCACCTACAGGGGATCGTCAAGCATCTCTGTCCTGGGCTTTTCTTTGCTGCTGGTTTCAGGTCATCCCCATGGTCTTGATATCCACCTCCAAATCCTGGCACAAGTTGTTCTTTGGTCGGCCTCTTTTCCGCTTTCTCTGGGAATTCCATGTTATTGCTTGTGTGGTGATATTACTTGCAGGCTTTCGCAGGGTGTGTCCTATCCAGCCCCAACTCCATTTCTTGATTTCTTCTTCAATGGGCAGCTGGTTTGTTCTCTGAAAAAGTTCACTGTTGCTGATGGTGTCTGGCCAGTGAATGCAGAGAATCTTTCGCAGGCAGCTGTTAATGAAAATCTACACTTTCTTGATGGTGGAGACTATAGTTCTCCATGTCTCTGCTCCATATGGAAGGACTGCCTTAATGGTGGTGTTGAAGAGCCTGACTTTGGGATTCCAGATATTCTATAGTTACACAAATGCTGCTCGTGCTTTCCTAATTCGTGATGTGACATCGGCATCTGTGCTGCCCTGCTTGTCAATGACACTGCCCAAGTAAGTAAAGGAATCCACCTCCTCTAGTGCTTCACCATCCAGCATGCTGGATGCTGCATTTATTTTGAGAATCTTGCTCTTGCAAGATGGTGCTATGTACAGAGGTGGCTGCTATGTTGTCAGTCTTCTCCTGCATCTGCTGTTGGATGTTTGACAGCAGTGCTAAGTCATCAGCAAAGTCTAAGTCGTCCAGTTGTGCCCAAGGTGTCCATTGTATTCCCTGTCTTCATGATCCAGTCAATCACCAATAGAAAGAGAAATGGCGATAGCAGACAGTCTTGTCTGACTCTGGTCCTTACTTCGAATGCCTCTGTGAGGTGCCTGCCATGGACCACTTTGTAGTTCAGTCCCTCATACGAGCTTCTGATGATAGTGACAATCTTGGCCGGCACACCATAATGTCTGAGAAGCTTCCAGAGGGTCTCCCTGTCCACGCTGTCAAAGGCTTTCTTGTAGTCAACAAAGTTGATGTACAGGGATGAGTTCCACTCTATCGACTGCTCAATGATGATGAGCAGCGTTACAATCTGGTCTGTGCAGGATCTATCCTTGTGAAAACCAGCTTGCTAGTCTTGAAGTTGGGTGTCAACTTGGTCCCTCATCCTGTTCACAATAACTCTGTTGAACACTTTTCCTGGTACATGAAAGCAGTGTGATCCCTCTATAATTGGCACAGTTGTTAAGGTCACCATTCTTTGGAATCTTAATGAGGTACCCCACTTTCCAGTCTGCTGGCACTTGTTCCCAGATCGTCTTGAAGAGTGTCAGAAGCATCTCCACTATGGTTTCTATGTCTAACTTCAGTGCGTCTGCAGGAATGTTATCTGGCCCTGCCATCTTTCTGTTTCTCAGTTGTTTGATAGCCTTCCTAATTTCTTCTCTAGATGGTGCATTGCAATCTGTGGGCAGGTCCATGTCAGCCTGTTCGATGTCTGGTGGGTTTTGTGGTGCTGGCCTATTCAAAAGTCCCATGAAGTGTTCCACCCATCTATTCTTCTGTTGCTTATCATCGGTCTTCTCTCTTTGTCCCTCACAGGTTGGTCTGGTTTTTTCTGTACTTTCCTGCCAACTTCTTTGTGGTTTTCTACAGTTCTTTCATGTTACCCTCTCTTGCTGCTTGTTCTGCTTCTATTGCCAGGTCCTCTATGTATTTTCGCTTGTCTGTTCTGATGCTCTCTTTGCTTGCCTGTTTGCTTCTGTGTACTCTGCTCTTGTCCCGCTGTTGTTGATCACCGTCCTCTTCACTTTCCTCTCCTGGATCTTGCACAGGCTGTCCACTGAGATCCATTCCTTGTGGTGGTACTTCTTGGGGCCATGCACTTATAGATCAATACTGGTATATTAGACATCTTAACCATCTACCCAAACTTCAGAGGCACTAAGAGATTACTAAGCTAAAATGGAAATACAGTGGAACCTCGGGTCATGAACGTCTCGGAACACGTACAAATCGGGTTACGACCAAAAAGTTTGCCAAACGTTTGCATCTGTTCACGACCACACACTCGGGTGACGAACAAGCCAGTTTCCTTTCCAGTTCATACGCGCCGATTATTTCCGCACGTGTTCAGTCTCTCCCTGTGCAGCGAGCGAGAGAGAGAGAGAGAGAGAGAGAGAGCGTGAGAAGGCAGTTAAAGAATGCACTGGGCTTGTTTTTAAAGAGACTGCAAGGTTAGTTTTCTCTTTTCAAGATTTTCTCAGTGTTATTCAATGTTTTTACATTTAGTTTACTATTACACTGTGCATTCTATAGTATAATTAACTATTTTTGTGCTTAAAATGTTTAAAAAAATATATTTACATACAGCTCATATGGTCCGGAATGGATTAATTGTATTTACATAAAATCCTATGGGGGAAATGACTTCGGTTCACAACCAAATCGGGTTGCAACCAGAGTTTTGGAACGAATTACGGTCATGACCCGAGGTTCCACTGTACCTGATGCAGAGGAACGCCACTTACACAGTGGTCATAAGTGCTTTCTTTATATATCTAAATGTTTTGCATTTGACCCTGAAACATATGCAAACAATGCGATGAATTAGTTTTTCTGTTTCTCATTCTTTTTGAAAGTCCTGTCATTTACCCCTCACATGTCTCATTAAATACAGTAAATTTCTCAAACTCCTTTTGTGTTAGCCTGCTTTCAAGTTTCTCTGGGCTAAACATTTCTCTGAATCTTAAAAAAAAATGTAAACATTGTTTTAAATCATCAAGTCAAGTCAAGTCAAGTTGGGGAGCATGCACTGGTACATTGCTTTGCTGCACCCACTTCACGGCAAAACAACTCGGGATCCCGGTTTGCAACCCCCCAGGCAGACACGCGGTCCAGTCCCACCCTCCAGAAATTACCCTCTATCTGCCGCAGCCAGGTGTTACGTGGGCGACCCCTTGTCCTGGTCCAGCCACTCGGGTCCCCAACAATGAGGATCTTATGAGCTGGATCACCCTCAGGGTAACGCACCACATGGCCCTAGTGCCGTAACTGATGCTCCCTCACAATGCAGGTAATGTGCCTCATTTGGGACTCCATGAGCAACCACTCATTTGACACAAAGTCAAACCAATGGTACCCAAGGATTTTCCGGAGAGACACAGTACCAAAGGAGTCCAGTCTTCGTCTCAGGTTACTATAGCATCCATGTCTCGCAACCATATAGCAAGACAGGAAGCACCAGGACTCTAAAGACTTGGACCTTCGTCCTTTTGCATAGATATCGGGAGCGCCACACACCCCTTTCCAGTGACTTCATGACCTCCCATGCTCTCCCAATCCGTCTACTGACTTCACAGGAAGAGACACCAGAGACATGACTGTCACTGCTGAGGTAAATAAACCTCTCAACAAGGTTGACACTCTCTCCACAAACAGACACACTGCTGATGGCTGTGCCCAAGAGATCATTAAAGGCCTGGATCTTGATTTTTATCCAGGACACTTGCAAGCCCAGACACTCAGACTCCTCACTCAGTCTCTCGAGCGTCCTGATCAGAGCCTCCATTGACTCCACAAAGATCACAGCATCATCAGCAAAGTCAAGATCTGTGAATTTTATTTTACCAACAGATGCCCCACAGCTGCTGGACCCCACGACCTTGCCCAACACCCAGTCCATACAAGCACTGAACAGAGTAGGAGCAGAACACACTCCTGACGAACCCCAGAATCAACTGGGAAAAACACAGAGGTCCTGCCTCCACTCTGCACAGCACTCACAGAACCAGTATACAGGCTGGCCATGATATCCAGCAACCTCGAGGGGATCCCACGAATCCTCAGGATGTTCCACAGGGCAGCTTGACCAACCGAGTCGAGTCGGTTTAAATCATGCAGAATGCAAATGTTTTTTTGATTATTTTTGTTATTACAGTATTTGTATTTATCATTTCGCTTTGAAATAACCACAGCATCGTCTTTGGCACCACCATTATTAAGAATGTTTACTATTAAGTGAAGATCTGTTATTAGGAGGTGAGATGTCAAAGGCATGATATTTAAACTAGCACTGTGTGTCCTTACTTGTCAAAATTTAGTGATACTTTCTAAAGCTTGGATCTCCTAGTTTCAACACTTTACCTATTATGTTTGCCTTATGCTGAGTAAACATGCTGTCAGTCAGAAATTTTACATGAATGCCCTATAAAATTGAAACTGTAGGTCAGACAATTCAGAGAAAACAATGTTACCATTTAAATGTTTGAATGGTTTTAAGCTTCCTGTGATGGATATATTGTATATACTGTATCATCTGTGCCTTCACCCTTATCTAATCTGATACATTATCTTGCTACAGCAAATTTCAGAACCATCTACTGAAGGTGGGATCCTCTGCAAAGCTGTTTGCAGACCACAGGCATAAGGTGGTTCCAGAGACATCTACTTGAGGTGGACACTTTGAAAGCTTGCTCCTAGATTTATAAGGTAGAACACCATTCTTAAATATATTGGTCTAGTGACTTATAATATTAACTCTCATTTCATTTTTAAATTCTTCTGTTATTCCCCACTGCCTATAGTGAGTGAGCACCTATGTCTGTTGTGACATCTTGTAGTGACCAGAATGTACCAGTAGCAAGCAAGGAGGCTTACATGACTTTCTATTGCAAAATGGTTATTAGTTGTTATTAAAAACAAACTAATTAAAGTGCCACATTGCATTCAATATAAATATCCAATAAATAAGTAAAAACATGCCAATAAAATTACTGTCTTCAAGAGTGCAATAAATACTTTTATTCCATTACAACTGCAAGGACACCAAAACAAATCCTTCCTACAAAGGCCACAGCATCTCGTTCTGCAACCTCAATACCTGCAGAACTCTTTAATCAGCATAGCAAAATTATCACATCATTTGTGTGTGTGTGTGTGTGTGTGCCCTGTGGTGGGCTGGCACCCTGCCCGGGATTTGTTCTTGCCTTGCGCCCTGTGCTGGCTGGGATTGGCTCCATCAGACCCCGTGACCCTGTGTTAGGATATAGCAGGTTGGACAATGACTGACTGACTGACCTCTCCCAATGAATACCTCCACAGAACTCCACAACAGCCATCAGCCCTGTTCTTCACATATTTCAACAGAACTAATGCTTTCCATCCTGATAATCTTCTGAATTTGAATACATCCCCAACTGTTCTTCTCTTAATCAACCTTTCTCTCCCTTTCGTTTCCTTTTACGTACCTCTCCTCTGGCACTTATCTGTTCCTCTTTATACATGTTTAACTCCAGCTAACGAACATTAACGACTGCAATGCTTACCCAGTAATCAACTGCGTGCAGTCTGATAACCAGCGAGGGTTAAGCCATTAAGAAGTGCTTTTAAAATACCACAATCAATAAATAAATTATACATTTAAAACACCCCATTACATGACTTAATCATCTTCCTACAAATCAAGTTTCACAATTTTAAACCAGTTTCTTCCAGCTCTTCCAATATGCAAACAGTTGATGGAGAAAGTGAATAAGGTTAGGTCAGGTCAGGCCAGGTTGGGGAGCATGCACTGATACAGCATGTTGCTGCACCCACCACATGACAAAAAAGCTCGGGATCCTGGTTGGCAACCCCCCAGGCAGACACGTGGTCCAGTCCAAAACATTTTGTCCAGTTCCCACTTTTCTCCATATTACCATAGGGAGTATCTTCTTGATCTTTTTGTACTTACTTAGAATTACAGAAATGGTACATTACATAATTCAATTCCAGTTTGTAGAGTGTGAAGTTTATCCAAGCAGCGCTGAGCATCGGTCCAGTGCACAGCACACACAGAGTCAGTTTAGAATCACCATTTAACCTAACACAGGGTCAGTTTAGAATCACCATTTAACCTAACACAGGGTCAGTTTAGAATCACCATTTAACCTAACACACATGTCTCTGGGAATTGTGAGGAAACCTGAAGTACCTGGAGTAAATACAACATAAACACAGAGAGACTGAGCAAAATCCACAAAGACAGTAACAGAATGAAACCAAGGTAAGTAAATCCACAAGGCAGCAGTGATAACCATAGACCAACCAATTAAATTTAATGGATCATTTTTATATAGAACACTAATCTTTATTCAGTTCAATCTGTACAATGAATTAAATAAACCAATTATTTGTACTGGTTGCTCTAATACTGTCTGTAACCCTGCTGTGTGTGGTCAAACCAAATTGGTTGATATCAAATTGGTCTAAAGGGTGGGGGTCAATCAAAGAACAATCCATAATTTGACCCTCATGAAAGTTCTAACTGAATCTAAGAAAATCTTGTCTTGAACAGGGACATTTCTAGAGCCAAACCTGGGAGGGATGTTACTTGGGGAATGCCTGCTGGCTAAGTGACCCACATAGCCCAGTCAAGCCAGCCCAAAAATATCAAATGGAAGAGTGAGAAGAGGTGACAAGCAAGACTGTTCAACAGTTGAACCTCAGTTTTATGAGGAACACAGTGGATTCTGTCCTGGACGTGTGTTATAGATAGATAGATACTTTATTAATCCGAAGGGGAAATTCACATAATCCAGCAGCAGTATACTGATACAAAAAAAATATTAAATTAAAGAGTAATAAAAATGCATGTAAAAACAGACAATAACTTTGAATAATGTTTATGTTTACCGCCACCCCCACCCCAAGGGGTGGAATTTAAGAGTCGCATAGTGTGGGGAAGGAACGATCTCCTCAGTCTGTTCAGTGGATGCAGTGGATTCCCCATGATTGACAGGAGCTTGCTTAGCGCCCGTCGCTCTGCCACGGATGTTAAACTGTCCAGCTCCATGCCCACAATAGAGCCTGCCTTCCTCACCAGTTTGTCCAGGTGTGAGGCGTTCTTCATCTTTATGCTGCCTCCCCAGCACACCACTGCATAGAAGAGGACACTCGCCACAACCGTCTGATAGAACATCTGCAGCATCTTATTGCAGATGTTGAAGGACGTCAGCCTTCTAAGGAAGTATAGTCAGCTCTGACCTTTCTTACACAGAGCATCAGTATCGGCAGTCCAGTCCAATTTATCATCCAGTTGCACTCCCAAGTATTTATAGGTCTGCGCCCCCTGCACACAGTCTCCTCTGATGATCATGGGGTCCATGAGGGGCCTGGGCCTCCTAAAATCCACTACCAGTTCCTTGGTCTTGCTGGTGTTCAGGTGTAAGTGGTTTGAGTCACACCATTTAACAAAGTCTTTAAATTGGCTTCCTATACTCCTCCTCCTGCCCACTCCTGATGCAGCCCACGATAGTAAGTGTCGTCATCGAACTTTTACACATGGCAGGACTCCGAGTCATATTGGAAGTCTGATGTATATAGGCTGAACAGGACTGGAGAAAGTACAGTCCCCTGAGGCGCTCCTGTGTTGCTGACCACAATGTCAGACCTGCAGTTCCATAGACGCACATACTGTGGTCTGTCTGTAAGATAGTCCACGATCCATGCCACCAGGTATGAATCTACTCCCATCTCTGTCAGCTTGTCCCTAAGGAGCAGAGGTTGGATGGTGTTGAAGGCGCTAGAGAAGTCCAAAAACATAATTCTAACCGCACCACTGCCTCTGTCCAAGTGGGAGAGGGATCGGTGTAGCATATAGATGATGGCATCCTCCGCTCCCACCTTCTCCTGGTATGCGAACTGCAGAGGGTTGAGGGCGTGGCAGACCTGTGGCCTCAGGTGGTGAAGCAGCAGCCGCTCCATGGTCTTCATCACATGTGACGTCAGAGCAACAGGCCGGAAGTCATTCAGCTCACTTGGACATGATACCTTTAGGACTCTCCCCTGTTCCAGGCTCAGGTTGAAGATGCGCTGTAGAGGACTCCCCAGTTCCAGTGCACAGGCCTTCAGCAGTCGTGGCGATACTCCATCTGGACCCGCTGCTTTGCTGGCACGAAGTCTCCTCAGCTCTCTGCTCACCTACGCAGCTGTAATTGTGTGTTATGAATCCTGCAAGGTCACAAACTCAAAAATCAAAGTCAAGTTGTTTTACTGTCTTACCACACATATACATTATTAAGCATACATGGTGTGAAATAAAGTTTCACAGGACAATGGTTGAACATGCACACAAACACAAAGACAAATAACTAACTGCATTATGCTATACAATACATAGATAAGTAAATAATATGTAAATGAATATATAGTTATAAATTAAAACTCATGAAAACAAAAACATGAAAAATAATAATTCATAAACACCAAAAATAACAATAAAATGGAAAACACACATGATGCAGGGAACAAATACGGACTAATACATAACACAGTCATAGTCTTAACTTACGATCAAATGACTAATTGATATCCTCTAAAGCAGGGAAGGTTTATTCATTATTATGTTAGATTAAAGAACATTTTTGATACAGTTACCAAATCTCATTATGTTCCAGAGGCTACAGAATTATAAATGGCTGTCATTCACTGCTTTAATGTGGTTTAGCTTTTATTTATCAGACTGCTTTCAATATGTCCCAAAATTTGACTAACACTATACTTTGAAGTTAGAAATTGTGTTATTCAGGGTTCCACATTGGTACAAATGCTGTTTAATAAAAAAGGAAAAAGGCTACAGTATATTAATAAACAAAGGAAATGATTCCACCAGTGTTGATATTATTTTTGCAAAACACAAGCCCTTTTAGAAATTCTATGCATATACTCATTACATTTATTAATTAATGGATTAGACAAAGAAGGTAACAACACCTTGTCATGCATTTAAAGTAAGACATCCTACAACCCTGCTATTGACAGCAGCAGCTCTCTGTTATCCAAGCCTGAAGTACTTATGTATGTTTGTGGGAGAAAGGGGTTGTTTTTATTATATATATATATATATATATTTACCCCGTGGGTTCGCCAACATAGTAATGAAACAGGACAAAATTTAAAAATCAATAGACGCTGGCACTGTATCTGATCGTGTTCAGCTCTGACAGGAAAGCGTTCCCCGCGTGGGCAGAAAAGCACATAGCCGTGATATCTCTGGAAATCAGCAGCTTCCCTCTAAAACACACGGAGGTCTGACCTCTCTCTCTAAAACGTCAAACGTTACTCCTTAACAATCTGTAGATGATAATGTCTGTTGAACAAACAGGTATCGCCAGCTAAACGGAGGCAAAGTGCACTGAGACGTTGACCAACTCTAACGGAGGCTGGCGAGTGAATGAGGAAGGCCCCGCCCCCCTGCTCTCGGCCCACTGCCACTCTCTTGGATTTGCATAAATATATCTGTACGACAAGCAAACTATGGTACTTAGCGCGATAAGAGAAGTCGCAAAATCAACCGGAAAGTTGAAGCAGATCTAAATCTGTGAAGTAATTGTCTCGTGAAAAGCGGACAGATATACAGACAGAACGCGCTTGGACCACGAAATTTTTAAAACCTTTTCTTGGCGAGTACCTATGGGCCAAGGGTAGCCTACATTCCAAATTTCAAGTCCCAAGTCCTCATAGTTTGGGAGATTTCATTATAAGTGAGTCAGTGGTATATACACATACATACACACACTTCTTTTGAGCTTCTGTAAAATTTTTATTTCCCGTTAGGGACAAAGATCTTTTCCATCTTTTTCTGAATAATAGTATTAGTGAGATCATAAATAATGATCCATTACTGCCCACAACTGGATGGAGATTTTAACTCTCTCCTAACCTTATCAACCTATTTTACTTATATAGTTTTATGGTATTTTTGACAATAATTAATAAATAGTATTGATTCAGGCCAATTTAACTTTCCCTGATTTTCTGACCCTTCTTTCATTTTACCTTCTTTTGTCTCGATACTCAGGATGATTTGTGTTTGTATTACAAATTCTGTGTTAATAGTTGTTCTCGTAGTATTTGTATTTTTGAATTTTATTCTTGTTTACTGTCTCCTATTGTGTTTAATTGCCTTGTATATTTTTCTTCATTTAGTGTTTTTAGATTTAGATACAGTGAGAAGTTAAGCAAAATGACAACTGAGTTGCCTCGAAAACTTGCATATTGTAATCTTTTTAGTTGGCCAATAATAGGTGTCATTTTGCTTAACTTCTCACCAACATCCATAATGGCTAATACGGTACAACACCCTAGTACTATAGATTTAGATACAATTTATATCTAATGTTGTAGATGCCGTATTCTTTCTTCATTTCTGTGAAGCTATTTGAGCATGGGAAGGTCGTATATATAAAAAATTTTATTTTATAATCAGTCATTGTCCAACCCACTATATCCTAACTACAGGGCCACGGGGGTCTGCTGGAGCCAATCCCAGCCAACACAGGGCGCAAGGCGGGAACAAACCCCGGGCAGGGCGCCAGCCCACCGCAGTTTTAATTTATATATTTTGTTAAATTCATTTATTTATATTTAATTTTTATTATTAATATGCTCAAACCTTAACCTATTAAAAATAATTTCTTCCTTTTTACCTCAAGGACACTTTTTACCCCTTAGGTTTTTGGTTTTTTTACCGAATAAAATTACTTCCCTTATCATCTTTCACTGAAGCCATTCATTTCTGCTGAAAAATCTGATAATTCATTTGATTTTCTAATTGACTTTCTAAGTTCACATTTTAATGTGATGTAGATGCTACTTGTTATGCTGTGTTATTAATGTTATTAATTTGGACAGTAGGTGGCACTGTACAAATATGATATAAATAGAACTGGGAGAGGGATAGATAGATAGATACTTTATTAATCCCAAGGGGAAATTCACATAATCTTATATAAATAGATGGCAGGAGAGTTCCCAGAAGGAGATTGTAAGACAGAGGTTTTTCTGTAATAAAGAACGTATTTAGAGATTACAGCCTGAAGATTTCTTTATGTACTGACCGATACAACAAAACTATTACTATTACTTAAAGAGTCATTTGACATCAGTATAAATTTGTATACTTATCTTCCAAGTAATTATTTAATAACTGTCTCTGCTGTGAAAATAAGCACATTTTACTTTTATGTTCACTTATTAAATCAATTAAATCAATTGCTTTCACCAAATACCAAGACACTAGTAGTCATGCTACGTACCATTTCCTCAAAAGCAAGACAATGCCTCCATCTATTGGACGTTAGCGGGAACAGCGACTCATTTGGCGGGCTGAGCTCACTACTCGCAATTCCGGTTACTCTAATGTCACGTGATCAGAAAATATAGCTATCCCACTTTTTGCCTTTTTTAAATAAATATGTAAACGCACTTTAACTATAAAAATAACGATTAATTTTTTTAATCAGTTGAGTAATTGTTAGCGGAGTCGCTAATCGCTTTTTTTTTTTTTGCATTTATAAACAGGAACTGTAAAGAAGACCTTCGGATAGCCCTAGCAATCAAAACAAAAATGGCAGCGTGCAGAAATCGTCACTTGCTGCTGTTTGCTGATCGATTCCTAATTGGATTACGCGGCGGGTAAGTTTTCTCATTGATATTTTTTTCAAGTTATTTTTAAAAAGCTCTTTTCATACATAACTAAACGAAAGTTTATGATTGCTTGCAAACATCAAGGTGACTATTCCATTCTGAAAGCTAGGTGACTCCTTACGTTTTCAGTCTACGGTAGAAAAGTACATTATTGATTTATGTGATTAATATTCAGCCAAAAAGATAGAAGCAATAAACATGATTTCGTTTTTCTCATTCTCTTCAAAAACAAAATAAGGCGAGGTTGTGGCCCTGAATGCCGTGGACCCCCAAACAGCTTTAGGCTGTTCACTGTCCACAAAAGCTCCATTTAAGGAGGCAGTAGTATGACCTCCATGTCCCCAGAAACCATTGATTTTGCAGACGTTAAGAGACATATTGTAGCGTTGCGTGCCAATACGGATTCTCTGTGCTTTTGGTGACTAGTTATCCTTATAAGAACTGCAGAAGTTGATGAATGCATGATGAAATTCCAGGTGATAGTGGTGGTGCCTCCTCAGTGCCGTTACATAGCCCTCCCTTGGAACTTCGGCATTAGGTTGTGCATTTCTGTGTGGTATGCCGTTGATTACAAGTGAGTAGATGAATCTCCATGTGTGGAGTTGCAGATGTTCTGGTCTTTTTTCCTGTTTTCTTTCACTGACACTGCAAATGCCCCTCGAGGTCAAAGTCTCAGTGTTCAGGCTCTTCCTCCATTTCTGCTCTGTAACAGCTCACCTTTTTTTTGGCTGTGCAGTTTTACCACCAGGCCTGCTTCACGCAGCTCACCTGTGGTCAGGGGCAACTCAATCTGCCACACTTTTTTCCCAGCTTCATTAGTTTGAAGTTCCACTGGTGTCCACATGCACTGGCCACCGGACTTTAGCAAACAAAGAAGCATTGGTGAAGCTTAGAGGTAGCTGACCTTTGGCTGTCTTCCTCCCTCTACTGATGCTGCAGTTGACACTCCAGATCTCAGCTTTGGGGCTGCCCAGCAACTCCTCAGAAGAGCCAAGCAAGTCCATTTTAGGTCTTCACAGCACTTGGAACTTTGCTAAGTCAAACTGCAGGTCCTGTCCTCATTCTGCTTCTTCTCACCTTTGCCACGTAAGATGGAATTCTGTCTGCAATATTGCAGGCTTGCAATTTTTATTGGAAAACCTGCTGCTGGCTCTAAAGCTGCTCACTTGCATGATGGAGTGCCAGCTCATAGTGGTGGTGACTTATTCCTGGCTGATGCATCAATATTGTTGTTTAGTATGGTTCTGAATCTCCTCCTTGGCGGCTTTTAGGTCATTGTTAGTAATCAGTTCTCCCACTGAGGTGGGACATTAACAAAATTTAATGACAGAATTTCAGGGATCAGATTCAAAAATAAAACAAACCACAAATAGTCCACCATAACAAATATGTGTTTTATAGGAGGAATGCTTGTTAGTGATTGTATATTCTTGATTGCTAGCATATTACAAATTATTACCTTTTGTTTTTTAAAGGTTAACCTTCAAAGCTAAGCAGTTCCTTGCACTTTCAGCCCAAGAAACCAGAAAAAGTGCTGGATTTTTAACTACTTCAAAAATCAACTTTTTTATAGGTTTGTAATTCTGTTTTTGCATTTTGATGCATGTATGTATTCAAATGAGTTAGTGTAGGACTGTATCAGCCTGCACCAGCAAAGGAAAAAATGTTAAAGCTTATTTCCACACTGAACAAGAAATACGTTTAAAGACACAATGCTTTGGCTATTTAGCCTTCATCAGGAGTGCAACTGAAAAGGAAAGGACAAGTAACACACATAGGTGGGGAGGAAAGGGATAAAGCCAGGATTGATATGAAGGTGAGAGTAGGTGTGAAATAAACTGCCATTAGAGAAGATGAAGGGAGAGATTAAAAGTTAGTTGTGATGCCAGGCTGACAATGAGCTTAGCATACACCTTCTGGTTTTCTTTGAAAAGTGTCTTTGAAGCCCTGTGAAAGAACACAAACGGAGATATCGGTGTGATTATCATCAAGGCATGTCAAGTGCTCCACAATAGGCTTTGTAAGGCCTTTGATTTTAACGGTCTGTTTCATCTATGGAGATGGATAGACACTTTCTACAAGAAATGCAGTGCATAAGATTTTTAGACCAGTAAGTAGCCCATTGTTTAATGTTGAATTTACCAGAGGAACCAGACACAAGGGTATTATTGGTGACATACACTCAGCAACCCCTTTATTAGGTACACCTTGCTAGTACCGGGTTGGACCCCCTTTTGTCTTCAAAGCTACCATAATTCTGTGTGGCATAGATTCAGGAAGGTGCTGGAAACATTCCTCAGACATTTTGGTCCATACTGATATGACAGCATCACACAATTTCTGTAGATTTGACGGCTGCACATCCATGATGTGAAATCTCCCATTTGACCACATCCCAAAGGTGCTCTATTGGATTGACATCTGGTGACTGTGGAGGCCCTTTGAGCCCAGTGAACTCATTGTCATGTTCAAGAAACCAGTTTGAGATGATTTGTACTTTGTGACATGGCGCATTATCCTGCTGGAAGTAGCCATCAGAATGACTGGTACACTGAGGTCAAAAAGGGATGGACATGGTCAGCAACAATACTCAAGTAGGCTGTGGCATTTAAACAGTGCTCATTTGGTGTTAAGGGGTCCAAAGTGTACCAAGATAATATCTCCCACACCATTACACCACCACCACCACCAGCAGCCTTAAACATTGATACAAGGCAGGATGGATCACTGCTTTCATGTGGTTGATGCCAAATTCTGACCCTACCATCCAAATGTCACATCAGAAATCAATACTCATCAGACCAGGCAACATTTTTCCAATGTTCTATTACCCACTTTTGATAAGTCAGTGCGAATTGTAGTCTCAGTTGCCTGTTCTTAGCTGACAGTCTGTGTAGTGTCCTACTGCTATAGCTCAACTGCTTCAAGGTTCAAAATGTTGTGCGTTCAGAGATGCTCTTCTGCATACCGCAGTTGTAATAAGAGTTACTGTTGCCTTTTCCTCAGCTAAGACCAGTCTGGCCATTTTCCTCAGACCTCTGGCATCAACAAGGCATTTTCACCCAGGGAACTGCCATCCACTGGATATTTTTCCCTTTTCAGACCATTCTCTTTAAACCCTAGAGATGGTTGTGCATGTAAATCCCAGTAGATCAGCAGTTTCTGAAATCCTTACACCAGCTCGTCTGGCACCAACAACCATACCACATACAAAGTCGCTTAAATCTCTTTCTTCACCATTCTGATGCTTGGTTTGAACTTCTGTTGGTCATCTTAACAATGTCTATGTGTTGAAATGTATTGAGTTGCTGCCTTGTGATTGGCTGATTAGATATTTGCATTAACAAGCAGTTGAGCAGGTGTACCTAATAAAGTGGCCATTGAGTGTATCTGTAAATAACATATTGCCTACTTGGAATGTGATTTTGAGCACTGATTGTTGACTTAACCAACTGGTGGGAAATGTCTAGCTGAAGGGGTCCAGAAATTCCAAGAACCTGATGTTTTCAGAGGCGGGATCATTCTTTTCCACACTGCTGGTTTCTGCTGCAAAGTCTACTTTGAGATGAATCCAGTGAAAAAAAGTGGTTAAGGCCACTTTAGACTTGCGGGATTGTCCGAGGTTTTTTTTCCCCCAGAATGAAAGTCGGACTCTTGCTGAGAAGTGATCATTCATCTTGTGAAAGAGAGAGCTCAGTTGGTATAGTTATGACAAGATTACTGTTGGAGGGAATGGAGGAGATTTTCTTCTCTGGCCTGTTTTTCAATAATGAGTTGAGTTTGATAATCCTTATTTTTGTTGGAAAAATCATAGTCATGTATTGATTGTACACATTTAATTTCATATTGATTCTTGGAACACTTCCTTATATATAATTATACCTTTTTATATTCACTCTGTTGTTTCTTCTCAAAGTCCTTTCACTTGTATTTGGAATAACCTGCCTTTGACTTTTGTCATTAAGAATGGTGTGCCATCCATAAATAGTTTTAAGTGTCTGCACAATTGGTCATTAAAGAAACAGCAGGATAAGGAGCTCTGGGGAGAAAAGCAGTTAAGTGCCCCTAATTGGAACAAGAGTTTCAGGAGTAAAGTATACATCCTGCTGTGTCAAGCTGGCGGAACTCAATTTCTTTATCTTCTCTCTGTTGTATTAAAATGGTTTTCCCGCGTGTCCGCGTTATTCAGCCTTGACCGCTCTCCTCCACTCTGCTCACCCAATCATTACTTCAACTGCACATATCCTTTCTCTGTACCAACTAGTGACATTCTCAGTGCTAACTCCTATCTAACTCAACCTTCAACGCAGTCAGTTATAATGGCAGAGCAGAAAAGCAAATGATCTGTTCAAGAACGTCGAATTGTAGATCTTGATAGAAAAAGTGCAGCAAGAGCTGCATATAATAAAAATCAAGAACAAGGAGAACCGTCAAATAAACGAAATAGAGAAAAATATCCCGAATAATATGCGAACAGAAATTCGAAAAAGAAACGTTAATAGAATGTAAGTTAGAGGATAAAGTAATTCCTAATATTGTAACAGTCTGGAAAAGAAAAAATGTCCTAAAAAGCCATGCAAATAGGGTTGCTGAGAGTGCTGTGGAGAGGGGCGGTCAGAGGAGCCAAATCTGCCACTCTTAAATAAAGCAGCCACTGGGATGCTGGGGGCAAGAAATTGTTAAGAAAGTACCATTAGTTTTTTTTTTTTTTTTTGGCAAGAAAAAGGGGTCTGCAGGGGGGAGCGAGTTTGAAAGATGTTTGACACACCGTTTTTTTTTCTTCTGAGTTTGCATTGTCCAGTTAAGGCGGAAGAGCTATAAAACCTTTGTTTTGGACTGCTACAGCCACTTGCCTGTGTATTTTATTTCTCCCACCTGGAAAGGGACATTGCAATATTGTTTTTGACGAGGCGTTAATGTTATTTTAATTTTGTTTTGACTTTTTATTACATTTTATTTCTTAACTTTTACTTTTTACTAGGTTCTGTTATTCGTTGGTATTTAAAATAGACAGCTGTAGTGAAATACTATAGTAACTGATTTTCTCTGTGTAATAACTAAGGACCAAACCGTCTTCGTCCCACGCCACGCATTCTCTTCTACCATTTCTCTAAACGGAATCACTTAGTCTGACGGAGAGGCGACCCAACTCCCTTTAATGGGAGGTTGGCAATTGAAGAGAGCAGGGGCGGCGCCACCTAGTAGACTTAGAGGAGAAATCAACCAGACTTAAGTCTTTAAAATACTGAAAGACATTCCTAAAGCTGATCCAGTAGAATTAATTTATTCAAATTTGGATTCAGATTCCCAGAGGTACCAATGAAAAATTATTGGTAGGTACATTTAAGAGAGAGATCTCTTCCTAGAATTCTTCTTCACTTGAATAGTTGTCGGAACCTAACATGTCAAATCATTTTGTGCAAATGGTTTTCAAAGCTGTGGACCTGCATATCTCAACTTGATGCAAATTTAACTTTAAGTTACAATACTAGATAATGTGTAGTCTTTCACCATGAAACCTATCAACAAAAAGATTCACCATATCATTTTTAAAAGAAGTAAATTTAAAGTAACAGTTGTCTCCCACCTTGCTTATTCCACAAATCCCTCATTTTCACTATCCTGTTTGCTCTCACCATGTCAACTAAGAACTTCCCAACTTTCAACAAAAAAACTCTTATTTCCGATAGCTACACTTACTGTAATAGCATCAAGTAAACCTCTTGCACAGTTTCTACACCACCACCATTCTATTTGTAGGTAGGCTCAAGACAAAACTTTAGCATCGTTTTCACATACAAAATAAAGTAGCTAATTTACTTAAATTTAAATTTTTAGTTAAATTTACTTATTAGATCTGCTCTGCAAACGGTTCCCATCAGACACCAGCCTTGTACGGCCACATATTATGGCATTGCCCTCAACTTAGACTTGGATCTATTGCATGCATTTAAGAATTTTACTGTACTCTGTATGTGTTACAATATTACCACTACATCCTATATTACTGTGCTGTCAGAGGCCTTTGAAATGTCAGCATGCGCCCATTACTTTATTACTGTATGGCAGGGGTGCCCAATACATAGATTGCGATCGACCAGTAGATTGGAAAGGTAGTGCAGGTAGATCGTGTTGCATTCAAAAACATTTTTTTTAGATGTTAGTCTATCATCTATCCTCCCTATGGCATTTTCTACTTGATTGACATTCAGGGCGGCCAGTCTGATTTATATTTATATCTACTATATATTAATTTATATCTACTAAGGAAGGGATAAAAAATGGGCTGGACATGTGGAATGGGAAGATGACTTTTTTTTCCTCACAATGTCACAATCGAAGTGCGTTTGTCTGATCTGTAAATCTATCATTGCTATTCCAAAGAAAGGAAAATGTGTAAAGGCACTTTTGAACTATTCAGAAAAACTACAACACTAACTTCCCTCCGAAAAGCAAGCTGAGAAAGAGAAAGATGAGGGAACTAAAATCGTAGTTAATCGGACAGCAGTAATTTTTCACTTAGCTGAATTCAGAAGTAAAGGCAGACACCAAAGCATCGTTCCGGGTGAGTCACTCCATCATTAAGCATAAAAAGTCCTTCCAAGATGGAGAGATGATAAAAGAGGCCTTCGTTGAGGCAGATGGCTAGGGGGAAATTCCTGCAGCGATTTCGAGACCTCTGGCTGGAGATAAAGGACTTTCTCCTTGTCATTAAGCATGCAGAATACAAGCAACTTGCTACCTCCTTGACTGCATTATTCAGCTCTGCTTATTTATGCGAGTCAGCCTTTTCCCACAAGAAGATTATTAAGTCCAAATACCATTCCACCATGACTGATGATCATTTGGAAGCATGCTTGAGGCTGGCAACCAGCAGCTACTGTCTGGACTAAGCAAGCCTTACTGACTCCGTTCAGTGCAAGTCATCGGAGAGTAAAGTAGTGATCATGAATGTATTGAATTGTATTATGCCATAAGGGTTCATACAGTTATGCAAGGTATGTCAGCATATATTTTATATATAAAGTATACTCAGTGTGTGTGTGTGTATTTATTTATTTATTTATTTATTAGAATTTTTCATGGAGGTAGATCATTTTGACCTGGTCATTTTAAAAGTACTGTAGCTCTCAAGCCGAAAAAGTGTGGGCACCCCTGCTCTATGACATTTTGTCATATGAAACACTCATTCACACCTAATGTAGCTCCCCTTGTTATATTGGTAGTGTGTAAACTAATTTTGATCAGTTAGAAGAATACTGCACTACACCAAGGTTTACCAAGGAACATCCAAAATGATCTGATACTGGAGCAAATAAATTGTATAGAATGGTGATTGGTTCAGATATTTCCAAAAATGTGGTGTCCTGTCATGGATATAACACTACTTTTTCAACCTCCAGAGTAATCTTTAATCTTTGAAATTTCTCTTCTGCTCTTTGTTTCTTCTATTTTAACATTGTATTTTATTTTTGACAATCAGGACAATTCAATGGCATGCTGCTCAATCAAACATATAATAACAACATAACAGATACAACCAGTTTTTCAAAATTAATACAAAGAAACAAGTGAAGAATAGAAATATAAAGAAAAAACGGGGGAAAAAAACAAAGCAAACCAAGATTCAACCTTCTACTCAAGTGCTTTTTAGTATGCTGTCTAGTGGGTTCTGCAGGGCTTGAGTGAAATTGTATAAGAAATTACAATCCTAATATTCTAGGCAGTCATACTGTATCTATGTTGTGTTCTGCTCTGGGCAAGAATGTCCAGTTAGCTGCATTATGTCTGTTGAATGGTCTTTGCATGCAGTGAGTTGTGAAGCTACAGGGGTTTTTCTTTCCCTTCCTATTAAGCTGGAGTTTTTTTCTTGGTTGCTAATAAGTCTAACGCATTTTTGTATATTTCTGGCGTTTATTCATGTTCTGAATGTTTTTGGCTTTTTGTGTAATTATAGTTATGTTAATTCAAGCTTTAGTGTGTGTTTGACAAAATAGACAGAGCTATTTAGGAATCTTTTTTTTTTTTTTGTAACCAATTTTTTATTGAACTTGAAATGTATACAAAGGTATTAATCATTTAAGGCTATAGCAGAGGTAACCGCATCAAAAAAGAAAGAAACCCTAAAAACAGAATTATAACCTGTAAGCTCCCTCTGCTTCACCCCACCAACCTCAGCTGTTTAAGAATCAAATCAAGTTGTGTCTTTGGCTAATTGGCCCCTCTAGATCGATCCAGTATCAGTGACATCCTTTGGACTTGTACTTAAAGATATGCAATGCTCTCCCTGTGTCCTCCCTCCTGGTCTTGGTGGAATTTCTGTTGTGTTTGTTTAACTGAATTGCTGAAGGATAATGGTAAAGTGGCGCTAAGGAATATTTACATATCTAAGGTTAATTTGTTTGTTTTTTTTTTTGTTTTTTTTTTAAGTCCGACACTTGCTCATTCAGACCCAAGATACTCCAAACCCCAGTAGTTTAAAATTTCTTCCTGGACAGAAAGTTCTGGAAAAAGGAACTGTGGATTTCAGAAGTGCAGACGAAGCAGAGAACTCTGCCTTAGCAAGGTAAGCAGCGTGAGCCAATATACAGGTACAGGCTGGGAAATTGCTGATCCTTTGTTACATTATAAATGTGACAATTTGGTTTTTATTGTTTTCACCTTTTGTACTTGCCACTTAGAACTTCAAGCTGAAATGTATCATCGTGTGTATATCTTCTTCTCCTTCTTCTTTTTTCGGCTGCTCCCGTTAGGGGTCACCACAGCTGTTCATCTTCTTCCATATCTTTCTGTCCTCTACATCTTGTTCTTCCTCTTTTCCTCTTCCTGACAGCTCTATCCTTAACATCCTTCTCCCAATATATCCAGCATGTCTCCTCTACACATGTCCAAACCAATGCAATCTTGGCCTCTCTGACTTTGTCTCCCAACCGTCCAACCTGAGCTGACTCTCTAATGTACTCATTTCTAATCCTGTTCATCCTTGTCAAACCCAATGCAAATGTTAGCATCTTTAACTCTGCCACCTCCAGCTCTGTCTCCTGCTTTCTGGTCAGTGCCATCGTCTCCAGCCCATATAACAAAGCTGGTCTCACTACCGTCCTGTAGACCTTCCCTTTCACTCTTGCTGATACCCGTCTGTCACAAATCACTCCTGATACTCTTCTCCACCCATTCCACCCTGCCTGCACTCTCTTTTTCTCCTCACTTCCACAATCCCCATTACTCTGTACTGTTGATCCCAAGTATTTACACTCACCCACTTTCGCCAACTCTACTCCCTGCATCCTCACCATTCCACTGACCTCCCTCTCATTTACACACATGTATTCTGTCTTGTTCCTGCTGGCCTTCATTCCTCTCCTCTCTAGAGCATATCACCACCTCTCCAGGGTCTCCTCAACCTGCACCCTACTATCACTACAGATCACAATGTCATCAGCAAACATCATAGTCCACGGGGACTCCTGCCTAATCTCGTCTGTCAACCTGTCCATCACCATTGTAAATAAGAAAGGGCTCAGAGCCGATCCCTGATATAATCCCACCTCCAACCTGAATGCATCTGTCACTCCTACCACAGACCTCGCCACTGTCACACTTCCCTTGTACATATCCAGTACAACTGTTACATACTTCTCTGCCACTCCCGACTTCCTCATATAATACCACAGCTCCTCTCGAGGCACCCTATCATATGATTTCTCCAGGTCCACAAACTCCTTCTGGCCTTCTCTAAACTTCTCTGTCAACATCCTCAGAGTAAACATTGCATCTGTGGTGCTCTTTCTTGGCATGATACCATACTGCTGCTCACTAATCATCATCTCACTTCTTAACCTAGTTTCCACTACTCTTTCCCATAACTTCATGCTGTGACTCATCAATTTTATTCCCCTGTAGTTACTGCAGTCCTGCACATCCCCCTTATTCTTAAATATCGACACCAGTACACTTCTTCTCCACTCCTCAGGCACCCTCTTACTTTCCAAGATTCCATTAAACAATCTGGTTAAAAATGCCACTGCCATCTCTCCTAAACACCTCCATGCTTCCATAGGTATGTCATCTGGATCACCGGTCTTTCCATTTTTCATCCTCTTCATAGCTGTCCTTACTTCCTCCTTGCTAATCTGTTGCACATCCTGATTCACTGTCTCCACATCATCCAACCTCTTCTCTCTCTCGTTCTCTTCATTCATCAGCCTCTCAAAGTACTCTTTCCATCTGCTCAACACACTCTCCTCGCTTGTGAGTATCTTTCCATCTTTATCCTTTATCACTCTAACCTGCTGCACATCTTTCCCAGCTCGGTCCCTCTGTCTAGCCAATCGGTACAGGTCCTTTTCTCCCTCCTTAGTGTCTAACCTGTCATACAACTCATCATATGCCTTTTCTTTAGCCTTCATCACCTCTCTCTTCACCTTGCACCTTATCTCCTTGTACTCTTGTCTTCTTTCTGCATCTCTCTGACTATCCCACTTCTTCTTTGCCATCCTCTTCCTGTATTTCCTCATTCCACCACCATGTTTCCTTTTCCTCCTTTCTCTTTCCAGATGTCACGCCAAGTACCCTTCTTGCTGTCACCCTTACTACATCTGCAGTAGTTTCCCACCTGTCTGGTAACTCTTCACTGCGACCCAGTGCCTGTCTCAACTCCTCCCTAAACTCAACCTTGCAGTCTTCCTTTTTCAGCTTCCACCATTTGATCCTTGGCTCAGCCCTTACTCTGTTCCTCTTCTTGATCTCCAACGTCATCCTACAGACCACCATCCTATGCTGCTTAACTACACTTTCCCCTGCCACCACTTTGCAGTCTTCAATCTCATTCAGATCAACTCTTCTGCATACGATGTAATCTACCTGTGTGCATCTTCCTCCACTCTTGTACGTAATCCTATGTTCCTCCCTCTTCTTAAAATACGTATTTAACACAGCCATGTCCATCCTTTTGGCAAAATCCACTATCCTCTGACCTTCTTCATTCCTCTCCTTGGCACCATACCTACCCATCACCTCCTCATCTCCACTGTTCCCTTCACCAACATGCCCATTGAAATCCGCTCCAATCACCACTTTCTGTCCCTTGGGTACACTGTTCATCACTTCATCCAACTCATTCCAAAAATCTTCTTTCTCACCCATTGCACACCCAACTTGCGGTGCATATGCACTAACAACATTCATCATCACACCTCCAATTTCCCCTACCCAGTAGGCTGCCATCTAGCAATCTGGAGGAGACAATGCCTTATGCACACTATCTTCCCCGGCCTTTCACTCTGAGGGCATCCCAGCTACAGTATACACATTTTTTTTAAATGGAAAGACTTTTTCCTGTTTGCAGTTTTCAGAAGTGTGTATTTGTAATCAGATGTAAATAGTTTTTTAAAGTGTTTTTACCAATATAAAAATCTTTTTTTCCTTTGTTTTTTTCTTTTAAGGGAACTGTTTCAAATAGAAGGAGTTAAAAGTGTGTTCTTTGGACCAGATTTCATTACTGTGAATAAGGTATGCTGTCATGGTTTCCTGAATATGCTGCATATCCATTATATAAAGAAGACTTTTTAATGTTTTTTTTTTTCTTGGTACGTGATCCAAACAGATTGGTGATGAGATAAATTGGAGGGATCTCAAGCCACAGATTTCTGAGGTCATCACTACATTTTTAGAAAGCGGAGAACCTGTTCTGACAGAAGTGCAACATGCTGAAAACTGTAAGAGTTATTCCAATTACTATAAATGTTAAACATTGCGCCTCATTTTTAAGTTTTATTAATATGTTTTTTCTTTATTGGTGAACAAGCACCTACCACATTGTGGATTATAATTATTTACTGGCTGCTCCCTGGTTATGCCAGAGAAACTTGAACCCAAAATGATGTCAAGTATTTATTTTTTCCTCACCAGACATGTGTGTGTGTGTGTGTGTGTGTAAATATGTACAGTCTATGGTAAAAGGAGGTGATATTGTTTCTGTGTCTATGTACACGTCAAATAATGTTAGGGAGTCATGGATGTCAAAAATGGTATATGTATTACACAGACTAAAATACCTTTGAATGAAAAGAGAAATGATAACTTATAGCAGAAAAAAATCAGTTAAAGAGGAAAGCTGTTTGTTCTCTGGAACTATCTGACTTGAGATCATGTCTGTCCTCTTGAGTGGCCTGTCCAGTTACCCATCATTCAAGCCCATTGATTCTGTCTTCTAATTTGATGTTTTTGTTTATGTACTATGCCCAATATGTCTAGCTTCCCAACTTGAAATTTAATGTAAACAGCCTTTTATGCAGATAGTACTTCCCAGTGGGACAAGATTAGAATGTCTTTATAATTCATTCTGCCTTTTTTGTGTAGTGAAAGATTACTTACATATGAGATGAAATGTAGAACTTAAGTGTCTTTGAACACTCACTACAGATTTAGTGACTACTGCCTTCTGGTGGCAACCATTTTCCACACTTGAATATGCACATGTCCACTAGTTATCTGCTTTAGATATTCATTTCTTGCTTTTCTCTCTTAGCTCATTCTGAAGAAGATGATGAAATTGTTTCCATGATTAAGGAGCTACTAGACACCAGAATTCGGTAAGACACATAGTGTTTACACAAATGTGCAGCAGTTCTCTTTCTCTGAATCAATACCTAATGTCATCTAGAAGTACAGCGCAATACATACATCGGTACAGTTTCCTGCATTATTTATTTTCTACTTAACACATGGCAGAGCCTACCTTTATCTTGTCTTACAGCTCTTAATGTATAATGGAATTGGTCCTGTCCACTTATAGTACAATGCAAGTTGAGTGTCTGACTTTAAAATGTTCCTTGTTGCACCCTACTAGGAGTCAGTGCCTCATGTAAGGGTTTTCTATTGAAAGATGAATGCTCTAGATTTACCGGAGTTAGAGCTATGGTGCTAATAACAAAGAAGGAATTCTTTTATTATAACAGGTTTCCTTATAAATGTTTATCTAACAATACTATTTCATACAGTTCAGTTCACATTTGCCATTTTTTTGTTCTATGCAAGGTACAATGGTGTGAGGGTTGTAGCTCAACTGAAACATGAGTGTAGAGTTAGAATTAGCAAGTGAAAGGTATTGTCAAGTTTAGATAATTGTTGAATAGGTCCTGTTCTGCTTGTGTTAGCTTTTTTGGTAAAAGATAGTTGGGAAACATGAACTGATATGAAATAAAAATGAAATACAGTACAGTATAATATTTTTTTGTGAAAATGCTAATATGAAATAAGTGTATACAGTAATATAGTAATAGTTTATTACAAAGTCAAATGCTTCTGTTTATTGTGTTAAATATGGGATAATGATGAGGAAACAGCTGCGGTGGGCTGGCACCCTGTCTGGGGTTTGTTAACTGCCTTGCGCCCTGTGTTGGATGGGTTTGGCTCCAGCAGACCCCCGTGACCCTGTAGTTAGCATATAGCGGGTTGAATAATGGATGGATGGATGGATGAGGAAACAGTGTTTGCTGCAAAAGTTCCTTGGACATTATACCACTATGCAAAGCAATCAGTGGACATAATGACTTCCAAGAGATGGCTGTCAAATCATTGCAGATCCACCTATATATTTACTAGATGTCATTCAATATTGTTATTTGAAAGCATCAAATGAGATTCTTAAACCATAACCCATCTGGAAGGAGGAAATTGTATGTAGGATGACTCATCAAACCATATTATATTTTTTAATATTACTCGGTGGTCCAGGTAATGTACTCCTTACACTAAGTTATGCATCTTTGTGTTTTGGTCTTGGATATAAGCAGAGCTTAAAGTGGGCTGGTGCACACGGTTACAGAGTACTGTCACATCTCAGTTTTTAACAGTTGCGTACCGGAAGTGTTTTCAAGCATACCAGGTCATGTGACAGATACCCACACTCCCTTACCACCCTACACCCTTCGGTTGTCAAAGTGTTGTACATAGTATCCCAAGGGGATACCCCAGCCCACCTCACTCTTCGAACCACTGTTAGTCAGTGTATCGTGGAGCTGGAAATTCCAAAGAGGGACAACATCCTCTTAACCACTGTTCAGTCAAATGTTAGTCAGTGTGTCACTGTTCTCACAGCTCCCACTTAAACAGATTACCAGCAATTATGTATATCCACTTCTGGGACTGGAAATAAATGGTTTCCAAGTGACAACCTTGCCATAAATTCCAACTTTGTGAACCTTACAACATACATTGTTTTTGAGACCAGTTTCCTAAGGTCCTGATGTAACTCTTGTGGGAGTAAAAAAAACTACAAGACATAACACAAGAAGGACAACATAAAAATAATAAATATTAAAAAAGTTATTGCACTAAAGGATATTGCACATTTAGCCCATTTTATAGATAATGGTATGTTATGTGTAAAAAAATATACTTATGAAGAAATGAGGATTTACTTTGGTGGCATTTGGCAACTATCCTGTAAAATCTGTCTCTCTCCGTGAGCTTCAACTTGCATCCACTGTATATGTTTGTTGATGTTGTCTGTCCATGTTTTGGATATGCTGTCATTATTTTTGACCCTTCTTAATCACATTATTTTTTTTTCTCCTTGACTCATTAAATTGGGGCACCAACTATTTGGACTTTTTTCAGTTCACAAGGCTGCTCATATATCCATTGCTGGACCTCTTTTATAGACACATATTACTAAATATCCTAGTATGATTCAGCTGTATTTGTAGTTGTAATTTACTTATTTCAAACTTAATTGTTGTTTTTTTCACATGCTAATTCTATTTTGTCCACCTCTGCAATTATCTCAAAGAGTTATGGTTACATATTACTGCTCTGACATGGCGCTTGCTTTTTTTTTTCCTCTTTTTTCCACAGGCCATCATTGATATGGTTTGAATTACCCAACTTTTTTGTTACAGCATATCCTATTAAAGATCCTAAAGATGTTAGCAGGTATCCTGCAGACATTTTGTATGCACAGATATCCTCTGGAACTAAAACTTTTTCCAAATAAAGAAACCATTGCAATACTTATTAGAAATATCAATCACAAAAAAAACTTGTCAGTGGCACACAATGGTTTGTAAGACATTTATTCACAAGTGAAGCAATCAGTGTATCTAATATCTTTCATTTTTCTTCTTTGCAATCACACCACTTTCTATGTGTTTTTTCTTTTTTCTTTTTACTAGTGGGCTTCACCCCCTGCTCGCTTCACTCGCCAACCCTTTCCACTCCAAAACCACCCCGCACCACCACATCATTGTGAAGAGGGGGTTTCTGAACTCACTCCAAGGAGATGCAGTCGCTCCTCTGAAACCCCTCTTAAACGGTGATATAGTGGGAAACAAATAATTTTTTTTTTACCTACCTCCTCTTTGCTTGATCAGCTGCTGGCTTTCTGCTGCTGCCGTACCATGTGATCTGCATCTCGTGCGGTGCTTGGAATGTTTAAAAGCCTGTACAGCAACTGTCCCTTTGTCTCACTGCCTTGTCTCGCTTCTCCCCCAGACATCCTCAAACACTATTTGATCTCTTTCCGCTGTTCCGTCATTTCACTAAGTAATATTTTCCGTTTGTTTGCACTAATGTGATCTTTACTATCATTTTTTTGAGACTTCCAAATTTTCCTACTTCCATTATCTCTAACCTGTTCTGCATGTGTATCGTGTCAACATTTTTGAATTCTTTACGACGTTCTACTTTGTCTTTTTCCGGCCCCGGGTGTGGTGCGTTGCTCTTTCTTCTTCGCTTTAGTCGTTGATGTGTCATTTAGAACATATAAAATTTTTAAAAGCTGAGAGCACAGGTCTGCCAAAAGCATTCCAACAACTGAGAGGTTCGATGACCGTGGTCTTGTTTGAAAATTGCTGTGAGTAGGGTATCACTTGCAAAAGTCACCGTCTCACAGGACTTGCTTCCAAAGGTTGTAAGTATGACGTGACTTGACCATCTCGCGGGACGTGAAATTGTCTCTCTGTCTCTCTTCAAAAGATAATGTCTCATTGCAGGAAAAAAAAGTCTTATCTCGTCCCAAGATTTTTTTTTTAATACTAGGGGGCTCCGCCCCCTGCTTGCTTTGCTCGCCCACCCCCGTGTTTGGTTTACCGGATATACAATACAATACAATTTATTTTTTGTATAGCTCAAAATCACACAAGAAGTGCCGCAATGGGCTTTAACAGTCCCTGCC
>JANRMT010062811.1:4344256-4370215 GCA_026402145.1 Polypterus bichir lapradei | reverse complement strand
TTGAAATACACAGTCCTGAAAAAGGGACGTTTCTTTTTTTGCTGAGTATATATATATATATATATATACACACACACACATACATACAGTTAGGTCCATAACTATTTGGACAGAGACAACTTTTTTCTAATTTTGGTTCTGTACATTACCACAATGAATTTTAAATGAAATAACTCAGATGCAGTTGAAGTGCAGACTTTCAGCTTTAATTCAGTAGGGTGAACAAAACAATTGCATAAAAATGTGAGGCAACTAAAGCATTTTTTTAACACAATCCCCTCATTTCAGGGGCTCAAAAGTAATTGGATAAATTAAATAACTGGAAATAAAAATGTTCATTTCTAATACTTGGTTGAAAACCCTTTGCTGGCAATGACAGTCTGAAGTCTTGAACTCATGGACATCGCCAAATGCTGGGTTTCCTCCTTTTTAATGTTCTGCCAGGCCTTTGCTGCAGCGGCTTTCAGTTGCCGTTTGTTTGTGGGCCTTTCTGTCTGAAGTTTAGTCTTTGACAAGTGAAATGCATGCTCAATTGGGTTAAGATCAGGTGACTGACTTGGCCATTCAAGAATTTTCCGCTTCTTTGCTTTAATAAACTCCTGGGTTGCTTTGGCTGTATGTTTTGGATCATTGTCCATTTGTATCATGAAATGCCACCCAATCAATTTGACTGTCTTTAGCTGGATTTGAGCAGACAGTATGTCTCTGAACACCTCAGAATTCGGCTGCTTCTGTCCTGTGTCACATCATCAATAAACACTAGTGTCCCAGTGCCACTGGCAGCCATGCACGCCCAAACCATCACACTGCCTCCACCGTGTTTTACAGATGATGTGGTATGCTTTGGATAATGAGCTGTTCTCCATACTTTTTTTTGGCCATCATTCTGGTAGAGGTTGATCTTGGTTTCATCTGTCCAAAGAATGTTTTTTTAGATGTTCTTTAGCAAAGTCCAATCTAGCCTTTCTATTCATGAGGCTTATGAGTGGCTTGCACCTTGCAGTGCACCCTCTGTATTTACTTTGATGCAGTCTTCTCTTTATGGTAGACTTGGATATCGATACGCCTACCCCCTGGAGAGTGTTGTTCACTTGGTTGGCTGTTGTGAAGGGGTTTCTCTTCACCATGGAAATGATTCTGCGATCATCCACCACTGTTGTCTTCCGTGGACGTCCAGGTCTTTTTGCGTTGCTGAGTTCACCAGTGCTTGCTTTCCTTCTCAGGATGTACCACACTGTAGATTTTGCCACTCGTAATATTGTAGCAATTTCTCGGATGGGTTTTTTCTGTTTTTGCAGCTTAATGATGGCTTCTTTCACCTTCATGGAGAGCTCCTTTGACCGCATGTTGTCTGTTCACAGCAAAATCTTCCACATGCAAGCACCACACCTCAAATCAACTCCAGGCCTTTTATCTGCTTAATTGATAATCACATAACGACAGACTTGCCCACACCTGCCCATGAAATAGTCTTTGAGTCAATTGTCCAATTACTTTTGAGCCTCTAAAATGAAGGGATTACGTTAAAAAAATGCTTTAGTTGCCTCACATTTTTATGCAATCATTTTGTTCACCCCACTGAATTAAAGCTGAAAGTCTGCACTTCAACTGCGTCTGGGTTGTTTCATTTAAAATTCATTGTGGTAATGTACAGAACCAAAATTAGAAAAAAGCTGTCTATGTCCAAATAATATAAGAAATATATATAGATATAGATATATAGAGATATATACGAGGTGTGGCAGAAAAGTAATGAGACTGGCAACACTGCAAGCGATCTGGCAACGCTGCGCTGTTGTCCTTGATAGAGCACGTGTATCAGTACCCTCCCATAGCTCAGTGCAAGTTTCAACTCCTTCCGTTAACTACGTGATTTTTGTGACTGCTATTAGCGAAGTTGTGTTTTTGGTTGTGCGTCACGCAAAATGGAACAGCGGAATTTGGAGCAACGTTGTGCCATTAAATTTTGTGTTAAGCTTGGAGAATCGGCAAGTGTGACGTTTGAAAAGTTAAAATAGGCCTATGGGGAACATTCTTTATCCCGAGCTCAAGTTTTTCGCTGGCACAAATCATTTTTGGAAGGCAGAAAACACGTTGAAGATGAACACCGTTCAGGGAGTCCTTCAACTTCGAAAACCAATGAAAACATCAAACGTGTGAACTCTCTTGTGAGATCAGACCGTCGTTTAACATTAAGAATGTTGAGTGAACAATTAAATTTGAACAGATTTACCGTTCATCAAATTTTGACTGAACATTTGCACATGCGAAAGGTCTGTGCCAAAATGGTGCCGAAAAACCTCACAATTGAGCAGAAGGACAATAGAAAAAACAAGTGTCTTGATCTTCTTGACAGAATCGCTAATGAGCAAGATTTCTTTAGTCGTGTGATCACAGGTGAGATGAATCATGGATTTTTGAATACGATCCTGAGACCAAGAGGCAAAGTCAGGAGTGGCACACTGCAAACTCTCCTCGACCAAAGAAAGCTCGAATGAGCAAATCGAAGATCAAATCAATGCTGATTTGTTTTTTTGACAAAAGGGGAATCGTCCACAAAGAATTTGTTCCTCCAGGACAAACTGTCAACCAAGTTTTTTATAAAGATGTCCTTGAAAGGCTCAGAAAAAGGGTTATTCGCGTGAGACCAGACATTGCAGACAAATGGATGCTCCATCATGACAACGCCCCATGTCACACTGCCCTCTCCATAACAGAATTTTTGACCTCAAAAGGCATTCCTGTGGTTCCCCAGCCCCCTTATTCACCTGACCTCAGTCCGTGTGACTTTTTCCTTTTTCCTAAACTGAAAAATGTCCTCAAAGGACGTCATTTCGGGACTTTAGAAAACATCCAAAAGAGTGTAACGGACATGCTGAAGACCATACCGGTTGAAGACTTCCAGCGCTGCTACCAACAGTGGGAACAACGTCTCCATCGGTGAGTAGCTGCCCAAGGGAACTACTTTGAAGGGGATAACATTAATGTTTGAAAAAAATAAAAACTTTGGTAAATAAAAAATCAGTCTCATTACTTTTCTGCCACACCTCGTATAGATATATTGGAAAAACTTTCCAATGTTTGTGTAAAATACATACATAACATTTTCATGTGTGTCTCTGTTTTCATGGTGCAGAAATTGTATCCAGTGCACTAATTTCCTTCATATTTTTAAACAATTTAAGCATGTCACCTAACTTCTTTAACCTTTGCTTATAGCTTCTGTAAAGTTTAAATTTACCCTTGGGAACAAATAAACTATTGATCAATTGATTGATCGCAGTCCTGGAATCAATTAAGTTTCTCTTTTCTGTAGTTTCTGTAATGGTTCTTTGCCTCTTTTGGTAATATGGACACTAAAACTGCATGCAGTACTCCAGGAGAGACATCACTCATACATTATATAACTTAAGCATAACCTTCCTAGATGTGTACTTCACACTTAATGCTGTATAACCAAACATTCTATTAGTCTTCTTAATCTCCCATGCACACTTGATGTAGATAATGACAAGTCTATTACGACTTCTAGATCCTTCTCATAAAGTGATAAAGTTTCAGAGCTCCTCTTATGTATTCAAATCTAACATTTTTCTTCCTGAAGTTTGAAAATTCACCGTAATATTGGAAGCATGTGATCACATGAGCTTGGTGCGGAATCCTCTTTAGTTTTTCTTGAAGTCTACAGAGAATCCCAATCAATACATACTGTGTATAAGAAATATAGAATGATTAATTTGACAGGAAAGGTTACAAGTTGAGCCAGTACATATCTGACTTTGAATCCATCTGCACTTTTGAGATCGACACGGTTTTGCATCATATAGTTTGTGCATTTTTTGTATGTATGTAGCAAGTTTTTATACATACTATCAAATTTTGCATTAATTAAGCACAATATATTTCATACTGTATTCATTGTATTCAATTTTGTACTATACTTATTGGTCTGTGGGAGATATGTAAGTAAAAATCTATTTTTGTCTGTGGGCACAGTGCAATAAACTTGAGCCCTAGCAACATGTGAACAGCTGAAAATAATATTAACACTCTTAATAATACAGCTATTGTAAAGTATGATTAAATCATATTTGCATGTCATTATAATAGGCCAACTGTTCAAGAAGATGGTGGAGATGTGATTTTTAAAGGATTTGAAGATGGAGTAGTGAAGTTGAAATTAGTAGGCTCTTGTACTGGATGCCCAAGTTCAACAGTGACACTGAAAAATGGAATTGAGAACATGTTACAATTCTATATTCCAGAAGTTGAGGAGGTTGAACAGGTAAGGCAGTTTGCGTGTATATGTATATAATATAAAAATAAAGAGAGAGACAGATAGATATATCTCTATCTCTATCTCTATCTCTATCTCTATCTCTATACAAACACAGTATCTCACAAAAGTGAGTACACCCCTCACATTTTTGTAAATATTTTATTATTTCTTTTAATGGGACAACACTGAAGATATGAGACACAGCCACTAATGTCTAAACCACTGGCAACAAAAGGTGAGTACACCCCTAAGTGAAAAATGTCCAAATTGTGCCCAAAGTGTCAATATTTTGTGTGACCACCATTATTTTCCAGCACTGCCTTAACTTTATTTCTTTTTGCTGCCAGTGGTTTAGACATTAATGGCTGTGTGTTGAGTTATTTTGAGGGGACAGCAAATTTACACTGTTATACAAGCTGTACTCTGACTACTTTAGATTGTATCAAAGTCTCATATCTTCAGTGTTGTCCCATGAAAAGATATAATAAAATATTTACAAAAATGTGAGGGGTGTACTCACTTTTGTGAGATAGAGTGTGTGTGTGTATATATATATATATATATATATATATTACACACACATTTTTTTGCCCATTGGTTTTTCATCTCAAACTTTTTAAGTTAACTAGAAACAATGCATTTAGGTACAGTTCATCTGTGAATAGTGTCTGAAAACCAAAAAGCCAAGCTTGAGTTTTTAGCAAATATTTGTAAAATTCAAAATACAATAACACAAACTTATTTTCCTATCTCTTCCTTCTTTTAGGTTATTGAAGAACTAGATGAAATTAATATGAAAGCATTTACAAAATTGGAGAAGAAAATTCAAGAATCTTAAAAACATTGTCATGAAGTATCAGCTGACTGGTAGCTGAGTTTTGCTTACTGTTCTTTGTTAAAATCCTGCTCTGTTTTGGTTTTATACATGATTATTTGATAATGCAGTTTATTTTAAATGTGTGTCCTTTGTTCTTTTTTTTCTTTTAATTCACTTGAATTTCAAAAAATATGCTATACCGAATACACCATGAACATGCGGTTTCCTTTTTCAAAACTGTACATAATTGTTTTCAGTATTTTTTTAAGTGAGCTGTCTTCAAAAATTGCATTATTTTAATGCATTTTAACATATTTTTTTAGTTCAGCTCTGAAGATTAATGTTGCACAGCTACAGTATATGGCAATTGTACTGCACACATCTCTGTCACATCTAGTGTTTTTAAACAGTGTATTTTTCTGCTGTGTCTTTTGTATTTGTGCTAGCAAAATACTAGATTGGAAAAAATGACATAATTTACCCTGTAAAATATAGACAATTAGGAAAATATGTTCAATGTATTATCATTGTTTGTGCATTTAAAAAATGTTTAATGTATATATCCATGATTAGAGCAAATGTTACTATTGTATTTTTAAAAATAAACTCTTACTCCAACTCATTTTTTTGCATATTAAATACAAAGAAAAAAAGACTTTACAGATTACATGTCATCCTGGATTCACTGCAAACTTTGAAGAGTAATTCTTGAAAAAATTGTTAAACCAATATTTAAAGAGTCATTCATCAGGTTGTTGCATAACGGTTAAGTCAACCTTGTTCTTAAGGTATTCCTGTGGTGTCTCTTTCATTGAAATAGCAAAAAACACAAGAGAAGCAGAAGCATTAAACATGCACATGGGTGCCCTAAGGATAGGTGCAGTCCCCTACTTTCCTCTCTGTGCACCACCTCGCTGGGCTCCATCATCCAATCCCATGGTTTCTCTTATCAGTACTATGCCAACAGTACATAGCTGTAACTGTCGTTCCCTCTGGATAACAACATGGTATCAGCTAGAGTCTCTGCTTTTCTTACTGATATCTTAACCTGGATCACAAAAACAGCTTTTTGTGATCCCAGCCAGCCAGTCTGTTAAACTCCCCATCTCTGTATCTCTTGGTTCATTGTTGCTAACACCTGAAAGGTCAGTTCCCAACCTTAGGCTGGTGACTGATGAGCAGCTATCTTTTTCTCACCACATTTCTACTGTTTCTCATTCATGCAGGTTTACACTGTACAACACTGACAAGATCAGAACTTTATATAACAGAGTATGCAGCACAACTTTTGGTCCAGGTGTTGGTCTTCTCTCATCTAGACTACTGCAACTTGCTCCTGGTAGGAGTACTCTCATGTGCAATCAAGCCACTGCAGATGATCCAGAATGTAACCAACCGAGACAGCACATGGCACTCCTCTCTTCAGGATGCTACATTGGCTCCCTGTAGCAGCAGGCATTGAGTTTAAGTCTCTGGTGCTTGCCTGCAGAGTAGTCAATGGGTCATCACCTGTGTATATGGAGACACTGGTGAGGTACTACACTCGTTCTCGACACACTCAGGTCAGCCAGGGAACAGCATCTGGTGATGTCACCTCTGCATGGTATCAAGTCTCAAAGCATACTCTTTTCCTGTGTAGTTCCTAGCTGGTGGAACGGGCTGCCCATCTCCATCTGAACTGCTGACGCCATCATTGTATTTAAGAAGCAATTGAAGAACCATCTGTTTTGTAAATATCTGTCAAATTGAAAAGAAAAAAAAACTTTAAAATATTTTTATTGTTGGTTAATTTGTTGTTTAAGGTTAATTGCTGTATTGATTGTAATCTCTGATTATAAATTAGTTATTGAATTTCTTCACTTGTGGCAATCAACTTATGTTGCCTGTCCTATCACACTTGCTTTACAAACAGGCCATAGCCCAATGTTACTCGATTATGTTTACCTCTTTTGTAAGTCACTTTGGATAAAAGCATCTGCCAAGCAAATAAATGTACCGTATATACTCGTGTTTAAGTTCTCCTGTGGATAAGTTGGAGCTTGATTTTACTGTATAATTTCCAGTATTTTATAATGTTGGTCGTATAAGTCGAATGCAGAAAACTTGCGCTATTGGTCTAAGATTATGATATGCTAAGACCCACCTGAGAGAGTAACCACGGACCACACTGCCTTTTTTTTCTATGTTTTGTGCCTATGTGACCACACAGTAATAACCGAACTATTCCAAAGAGACATTTGCACTGTTTTGTGTTTTTTTTGTATCTCGCACCCTCATATACAGTACCTTTATCGTAAGGCCGGAGTTTCTTCATGTGACGCGACGCATGCTGCAGCGGATGCTTCTGCTACGCAAACGTTGTAGTGTTTATACTTGCGTGCATACTTTACGTAAATCTGGAGAAATCCACCAGGTGGCAGTGTGAGATATTGTCACGGTGAGAACAGTTTCGGCTTCTCTGTGTTGTGAATTGCCTAGAACACCCATTAAATTCCGATGACACCTTACCGCAATATCTCTGAAAAGGATATTTATTGATTAAATCCATCAATCCAGGGAAGTGCCCATTCCAGCAAGCATTGGGAATGAGTGAGAAACAAGGCCTGGACGAGGCCTCGGCTCATCGCAAGGTGAATACAAGCACTCGCATACACTAGCGTCATTTTAGCGGCACCAAATCTGCATATCTTTGGAAGGAAATCGGAGCACAGTGTGGAATACAAGCAGGAAATACCAGCAACATAACTCCCTGTGAGACAGCAGTGCTACCGCTCCGCCAACGTGTCACCCCCATGTGTTTAATTATTCCCCCCATGTCTGTAATTATTAACATTATTCATTATTTAAACGAAATTATATGTAAAATGTAACATACACACTTTAATGCATTTCATCATGAAAGTGACATCAAGTATAAATCTAAAGATTCTAAATGTGCACAGAGTTGGAATATCAGACATTTAATTTGTTCTGTGTGGTGATCTATTGCTGCTTGCCGCTGCTGTCAAGTCCAAGAAGCTTGTAGCGATTAAAAACTGGGATGGCGTTTACGATGGTCTGCTTTAATGATAAAGTTAACTACGAGGTTAAAGTGGACAATTCGAGATTAAAGCCGAAATGTCTACTTTTATCATAAAATACACATTTTCACTGTGTCCTTTATTTTTTTCTCAGTGGCTCAAATAGAGCACTATACATTATGTTGCTGTTGTGAAGTTGCAAAAAAAAAAAACGACAGCACAAAGATGTTATGTGAGACTTTTAAAATGCATGGTGTCATTACAATCGGGAATATGCGACGCTTGAATATAAAAGCACCACGAATGCATCTGTATGTCGGCATTTTGCTTCACCACATCGAACCATTCATCAAACAGCGAAGAACACACATCGATCCCCGTAGGATCTGCATAGAGGCATTCTGTCACATGTAGATAGTAAACAGAGACTCTGACGTCACATTCCGACTTTTAGCACGCCGCGCCCCCCAACTTTTTGCTGGTACTGCGTCGCGTTAATTCCTGAGGACCTGCTCAGAGTACGCATGAAATGAACGCTGGGAACGCGTGGCAGCCATGATGCGGGTGCGTACGCGTTCTGAGCGTGAAGTATAAATCGGCCCTTAATTTCTGAGGACCTGCTCAGAGGACACGTGAAATGAACGCTGGGAACGCGTGGCCGCCATGATGCGGGCGCGTACGTGTTCTGAGCGTGAGGCATCCCTTTTCGACTATGGAGTGTTCGATCAGAAGAAAATGTGAAGCTGGTTTTAAATTAAAAGTCAGTGAAGTTGAGAAAGAAATTGGTAACTGCTCTGCTGGTACAAAATTCAATGTGTCTGAGAAACTGGTGCGAGTTTGGAGGAAGCAAGAAGATGTATAAGTTGGGGGCTGATTTTATGATCAATTTTTCGGGTTTCAAGACCCGACTTATAAGCGAGTATATACGGTAAATGTAATTACAGTACATAATCCTTAGAGAAAGATACAAGTCTGTTTAAAGAAACAGTAAAACAAAGCAGTTCCAAAATGATTAACCTAAACCAAACCCAACAGTATCTGTCCATTAACAGCATTATTGAACTACAGTAGAGTCTCGCTTATCCTGCCTTCGCTTATCCAACATTCCGTATTATCTGACGTCCCACCGAAAAAAAAACAAACAAAAAAAAAATGCAACAATCGGCAACAAGAATTGCAAGTTGCGAGCGTGAGCATAGTCTATTTTTTGTTGCTCCCGACTCTACTGCAGCTAATTACAGTGGAACCTCGGTTTGCGAGCATAATTTGTTCTGGAAATGTGGTCGCAGTCCAAAGCACTCGTAGAGTATATCAATGCGAATTTCCTCATAAGAAATAATGGAAACTCAGATGATTCATTCCACAACCCAAAACTATTCATATAAAAATGATTAATACAAAATATAAAGTAAAAATACATAAAGCAAATTAACCTGCACTTTACCTTTGAAAAGAATCATGGCAGGTGTGAGTGAGTTTCTAAACTCTTGGGGGATTCCACCCAACGGGACGACACGTGGAAGAGCGTCCCAAAACAATTGCAGTCTCCCAGCGCTGTTGCAGTTTGCCATAAAAGCGAATCCGAAAAAATCACAGACATGCTATAAGCACCTGCCATCGATGGGTGATACAAGGAACATTATAAATGCGCAGGGCACAGTACTACTTTCCCCCGCCCCTGCCTGACTGCTGTGTCTGTGTATAGGAGAATGGCAGATAACGCTACAATAAATAACTGCGCTGTTGCTGTTTTCAAGCTTAATAAAGCTGGTGTTGCTAAAGTACTGAGACTCAGCTTCGTGTTTTCGGGTGCAAGATGGGGACTCGCACGTCACAGCACAAACACACACACACGCAGTCACAATGCTGTAGTAAACCATATATGCTCATATGGATGTTGACTATATGAGTGACGGAGTTAAGGCTCTAGAAACTGCAGTTAGTTATATTGAGCAACAAGAAGAAGCTACACGAATCGACATAATGATGCTGCAAAGATGGCGAGACTTGACAGTGAAGAAACGGCACTCGTCAGGAAAGCAGACTACGATCAAAAATGTCTTTAAATCATCACAGGACTGAACTTTTTAAGTACAGTACATACTGTATTTAACTTTAGACAACTCTATAACTGTAAGTTCATTTTTTCAGTTCATTTATTCTGTTGTTTTGTTGTAAAACATGATTATTAGGTTCGTAATGTGTAAAATTATAATATAGTTTGACGTTTAATAGGCTTTTTCTTAACACCTGCCATTATCCAACATTTTCTCTTATCCAACGTTCTGCCAGCCCGTTTATGTCAGATAAGCGAGACTCTACTGTATATCCAGTTGACAACAGAGGAGAGGAAAACAAAAACTTCCTGGAGAAACTAAACCTCTCTAGGGGTCTTTGGTCATTTGTACCAGACAACGTCAACAGTCCTGGACATGTAGCCCAAATAGCTGCCCACCCCCTTCTAGGCAGTCTACAATACATCTTTCCATCCTTTGATGCCAAGGCTGGCAGCATCTCAGGTGTCTTTCCAATGGGCAGAAAAACAGTTTGGAAGTACATTAGAATAGTTGTAGCCAGTACAACTGCGGGATATCAAGAAGAGAAACAGAATAGAGAAGGATTAACAATGCTTCATGGTCATTGTAATAATTATACTTTTGTGCAAATGCCTAAAAAACAGAGATTCAATATGCACAGGTAATCAGCAGCTCTAACTGAGGTATGCTTGTCCAAAGCAGAGAGTCTTCAGTCTGAATTTAAAAACTGGGACCAAAGGAACACCACTTATATAAGCACACTGATCATTTCACAGATTTGGGGGCCTCTAACTAAAAGCTTGACCTCATGTTGTTGTTTTATTAAACCTTGGGATATTAAGTAGGCTGGCATCTTGAGATCTTAAAGCAAAAGTTAGTTTGCTATTTTTCAAGTTCTTTCTTCACAAAAGTGGTATATATATATTTGCTGCTCAAAATTGTGTTCTAAAGTTAAGAAGAAGAAGACATTGCATTTATCTAGCGTATTTTTCAAGACACTTGAAGCGTTTTTCATAGAGGAGCCCCCAATGTGCAGCATTACCTGGAAGATATGACAGCAGCTATTTTGTGCCAGTGCACTCACCACACATTAGTTATTAAGTAGTGAAGGTGTGAGAAACATTAAGCGTTTTCTACAAATTAAAAAAAAAGTGCCTTTTCTGGTGCTTTGCAATGGAGCCAATGGGGCACGAAGCACCACTGTACAATAAAAGCCTTAAAATTACGTCTTGAGTTTCGATAAAAGAAAACAAGCCTTTCATGTTTCTGACAAATGTTTATGTCAATAATCATTTTATCACATATTCCTGGTATTATTTTTCTTGTGAGAAGGAAGAATTTTCTATTCGCTTGGGTGAGTTCTCACATTAATACCACGTGCCTTGAATAGTTAACTGTGTTTTGGTCTTCTGATAGGAAACCATGTCCCAGATGGGTGAAAGTTTATTGCAGAAAAAGACAAATGCGGGGTGTGCACAGCTGGTTTTCTTTTAAAATGGCTGAATCTCATAATATTGGTGTTTTTTTTGTTTTTGATCAAAAATGACAGGTATAAGCTATTTTACAGTGTGTGTGTAATCACAATAAATAAATGGATTTATAAGTATTTATGCTTTTATTTTCTGGTGGTGCTTTGTGCCCTATTGCCTCTGTTGCAAAGCCCCAGTGTGGACAAGATATTTTTAAACATTTCTAGAAAACGCTTAATATTAGAACACAATTGTATGTGGGAGATGTGTATATACCATGTTTGTGAATTAATAAACTTTTGACTTGAAAAATACCAAACTTATCCTTTAATGTGCACTTTGTTTTCAAAGTAGTAGTAGTTCAGATAGGTAAGCAGATCCTTAGCATTTAAAGCTTTATATGTAAGAAGGAGGATTTTGAAATCAGCCCTAAGTTTAACTGGAAGCCAGTGTAACAACTTGAGAGCAGGAGTTCTGTGATGCTACAACAACAACAACAACATTTATTTATATAGCACATTTTCATACAAAAAAATGTAGCTCAAAGTGCTTTACATAATGAAGAATAGAAAAATAAGAGACACAGTAAGAAAATAAAATAAGTCAACATTAATTAACATAGAATAAGTGTAAGGTCCAATGGCCAGGGGGGACAGAAAAAACAAAAAAAAACTCCAGACGGCTGGAGAAAAAAAATAATATGCTACTTACCAGTACTTCTAATGACTCGTGCCACGAAGTTTTGAATTATGGAATTGGAATAAACTGCATATAGAATGGTTTGAACAGTCTGTGAGTAACATGAGACCCACGTAATTGTTTTTCTTTGATGTTGTGGCCTGCTGGGGGTGCACCAGCTTTCCAAACCCAACACAGACAGATGCAGCCACAAGGTCAACAACACACATGGCTGTTATTTTTCTGTGGGAAACTCTTCCCTTTCATTTCCCACTAACCAGCATGGTACCAACGCACAATAATTACAGCACTTTATCTTCTCTTTCTTTCTTTTCCTGTCTTTCTCTTCCACCTCTACTCCTCCTGGGAAGCGTTGTCCTCTCCCTTCCGACTCTGGCTCCTGGTGCAGTGGCAGTGGGCTTCTTTTATCCGACACCTGAGAGTACTTCTGGTGGCCAATTAGCATGGTCTGGAAGAACTTCTGGATGAGGCAGAAGCCCAACAAAGTAGGGCTCTTCATTTTCTGCAGCACCCACGGAACCCAACAGGGCTGAGCCATCAAACTCCAACACCAGGCGTGCCCTGTGCGAAACTGAGGTACTGCTGCATCCCAGGGGGTTTGCCATCTAGCACTCCAGGGGAGGTAATCATAGGCATAGAATTACTAGACGCCACATGACCAGCAGTATCATACGTCAACGTCGCCGACATATTGTGAGTGGCACTGCTGTGGAGTGAAGTAATGGATAAAGATGCGTCATGCATGTGCTGCTTGGGATTGTACAAACCGCTGTACGCTCCAAACCAGATCCCGGGGATTACATTTCATAGGTAAGGCCAAACAATTGTTTTGGTTATATTTGGCCATTAGGAAATCCCATTTTATAATCTTAGCTTTAGGCTAAGCTAGCAAAGCTATGCATTTATGTGCTCAAGTGAGCCTCCAGACAATGTTTTGGCTAAATGTATTTAGTCACTAACTATGTAGATTGTTGTTAGCTGTTAACGTTTCTCAAACTTTGAAGGTTTCCCAAAGAAATCCACCTCAGGAAGCAGTGTGAGGTAGCCCTTAGATGGGATTTTGAGAAAGCTGTCCTGTGATGTGTGCCGTGCTACTTTGGTAACAGATGCTGTACCGGCATCATATGATCAAAGCTACCACTCACTCACATTAAAAAACAAAGGAGGTTTGATGATTCCGTCTGAGGGTACAGTCAACGTGGTCAAAGTAGCTGAGCATGTTATTCGACAGTCGACATTAGGGCAAGCTGTCAGTTTATCTTTGATCGATCAGTTTGTTCGGGCTGAGATTGGTTCAGATGATGTGTTTTTTCTCAAGGATCACATTGAGGAAACACAGTTTGAAATTGACAACCATCATTTTATGCTCATGTCTTTAGTTGTGTCTGTCTTCCACAAACTAAGGCTGCACCATATTGCCAGACTGAATACTCTCAAATTAGAGAGTGGCAACACACGGAAAAAGCTATGTAAGACGTTCTGTTTCATGGATTTTAGATCCTATCCTGTATATATTTAAGTGAATACATTGTGTGTGTGTGTGTCAGAGAGAGAGAGAGAGAGATTGAGAGAGGAATGAGTGAAATGTTTTCAGAAATTATTAAGCCAATTTGTATACAATAAAATTGTTTATTTTTGTCATTGAGTGTATCATTTCACCATTAAAAGAAAGACAAGACTGCCAGGTGCAGTCTTATTATTTTGACTTTCAGACATTGGTCAAGTTTTCATCTCAATTATTAGTAACAGTGCAAAATTCACAATTGGTATTCCAGTTTGAAAAGATGAGTTTTGAGGGTAGTTTTAAAATGTGTTATTGAATTGAGCTGACGTATATGTGAGGGAAGAGAATTCCCGAGTTGAGGAGCACTATGAGAGACGCTCGAGCTACCATAGCACAGAGTCTGATGTGTGGTACAGAAAGTAGAGCTGCAGATGAAGATCTGAGTGAGCGAGAGGAGTGCAAGTCTGGAGGAATTAGTAAGGTTGTGGAGAGCTTTAAATGTTAAGAGCGGTATTTTGTATTGTATTTTGTAGTTAACAAGGAGCCAGTGAAGTTGAGAGAGATAAGGTGTAATATGTTCAGTGGATTTAGAACAGGTTATTATGCTGGCAGCATAATTTTGAAGTTGTAAGTGATGGATGAGTTTTTGTGGGATGCCAGATAGAATAGCATTACAGTAATCTATACGTGAGGTGACTCGGGCATTAACCAATACTTCAGTACTGTGTCATGTAAGAACAGGACGACGTCTAGAAATGTTTCGGAGATGGAAGAAGGCTGTCCGAAAAATGTTATTTATATGTGAGGAATTATTTAATAATAATAATAATAATAATAATAATAATAATAATAATAATTATTATTATTATCATTATTATTATTATTATTGTTTTTGTTGTTGTTATTCAATAAGTGTCATTGTTAATGTATAAATGGATATAAATAATTGCATTTCAACGATTCGCCAAAATCTGTTGTATGTAAACGATACTGTTTTAAGCGTTATTGTTTTTTCATCACAAAACCAAGTTTACACATCTACCTGTATTAGTTTAAATGGCACTTTTGCCACTTGCAATATGGCTGACGTATCGTGTCGACTGGGCAACATAGTGAATGCGGCGTCTATCTATATATGTCTATGGAGGTAATGCCCTATGTCTGCTCTTTCCTCTGGTCCTTCCAGTTTATTGGTGTTCCAGCCAAGACTGCCACAATGTTTTGAGTTTTTTTTTTTTTTCTCCTACAGAGTAAATAAGATAGCCTAATCCAGAATTGAAGGTATTTGAATTGCAACTGAATGCCACATTTATATGTGGATCTCATTTTTACATGATTCAGGTTTTCTGAATGTTTGAATATTCAGATTTGATTTTTTGAAACTCTTGAATAAGGTACTGTCAATTTTGTCTGAATTTGTTCTATGGCATGTGCAGAACAATAGCTAATATCCAAATGTGCAACAACAGGGGACAACGTAATCTGTAGATCTTCTCCGATGAAGGCATTCGCCATGTCAATGTGGGCTTATGTGTACGATGTTGATGCTCAACCAGGTTGCGCTTCTTTGGTTATGCTTGTTTTACCAGCTATAAACCTGTCTACCCCTTTTTCACTGAATCCTGTTGTTTTCACTTTACACTGAGCCAACATCCTTCAGTGAGTTTTAACAAGTTTTACACTTTATGCTCAAAGAAATCTCAATACGCCATGGAGTTCAACAGCGGTGCAATCCCACAGTGTAGTGTCCATGTTCATTTGACCTTCGCTTCAACTAAACTACTGGCAGAGCGCAGCGCAGTGCGTCTTCGAACTACCCATAAACCACCATGAACGTGTTGTATTGTGTCAGCTTCGACCTCTTGCGGCAACCGCGTAATTTTCAAATTGCCTTTCCTTCTTATTTAAAGATGGAAATAGACATGATCCAACTACCTATAGCCCAGTAAATGTAATGTACATCACAGGTAAATTTATGTAAGCAATCATTAAGGAAATGATTGAGCAGCACATGTCTAGATCAGGAGTGACGGCAAACACACAACATGGGTCCAGATGGGGAAGGTCATGTTTCATTAATATGCTGGAATTCTATAAGAGAACAACAAAAATATATGTTTAGAAAGGTACATATGATATGATTTATCTTGATTTTCAGAAGGCTTTTGATAATGTACAGTACTACATGAAATGTTAGTGATTAAACTAAAAGTTCGAATTCAGGGCACAGTCTGTAGATGGGTACAAAATTGGCTCACACACAGAAATCAAAGGGTGATAGTGAGGTGAACTTTTTCATATTTAAATGACATTAAAAGTTGTGTCCCTCAGGGTCACAGGTGAAAGAGCACCTGCCTTGTTTGAAACTGACACAATATGCAGTAGGATGTTTCCCACGGCAGTGGCTCTTAGTGACAGACTGTCCTGTCCTAATATGAAAAATTCCTTTCCTGTGCTTTGTAACTTTATTTCATCATACTAATAATCGCAGCTGAAAACCACTAATTATCGCTCACGCCGACCACCAGAGAACAATAAAATGCATAATACATAATCCAAACTAATTATTAGTACCGAAGAATTTAAATACTATGAGATAAAATAAATTGCAATAATGTATATGCTAACCGAAATGTAGCGGTATCGAAACAGAAATTGGCAAAAGATAGTTTTGACCGAATTCTTTGCTGCAACGTTGTGTACTGACAACTAAAACAACTTGATGACGTAATACGGTATATTATATAGGACTATATAAATCGCAGTACCGGACAGATAATATTTAGTAGTTTAGAGAAATAATTTTAATGTCAAACAGTAACCAGTACATAACATTTATTTCATGAAACGGCTGGCCCATGACCAGAACAGAGTCCGCGCCCCCCCGGACATTGCCCAAATGCCCTAATAGCCAGTTCGCCCCTGGCACAAACCTTATGAACTCAAGGACTGACTCCATCTGGTCTCACGGCTTTTCCTGCATGTAGCTTCCTTAGTTGTCCCCTCACTTGGCCATCTGCTGAAGTGGTAGCAGTTGTTGATGTAACAGGGATAATATGGGGGACTGGCCATTGCAAGAAGGTGGCAGTGGAAAAGAAAATCTGTTAAAAAATTGATTCGGGGGTGGGGGATGATAGGGTTGGCTGGCCATTGGAAGAAGGTAGCAGTGGAAAGGAAAATCTATTAAAAAACTGATTCAGGATGTTAGCTTTGTCCATATCCCCTTCTACCACCAGTAACGGTATCACATCCAGAAAATGAAATCAGTGAAGTCCACTCCAAACATTCACCTGTTCACAGTGAAAATCGAATTTTACATTAAAGCGATTTAGAAAATTAAAAATAAGAAAGTTAAAAGAGCCATTCGCGTGCTAAATTGTTGATAAATTAGCATGTTAAATTATGTGAAATTGTTCATGAGAATTAGTTATATAAGCCGAACTCTGTTATAGACTGTGTATTTCATTATACTGAGTGGCTTATTCTCAAATTTTTATGTTATTGTTTTGTTATTGGCTATCAATGAAGCAATAAACACGGACCTGCTTAGGCAGCCTCGCGAGAGTACGTGTGCGCTTGCTCAGAGGTGGCGCATGCGTTTTTGCGATATGTGGAGATTAGTCCGAACCGGTGCGGCACGAATGTGTAGGGCGGCGGGGGTAAGCAAACCAAAGGGTTTAAAGCTTTTAGCCTTTTTGTATATATAAATTTCCGTATATCTTGTTATTATGTGTTCATTTTATTATTATATACTGGTGTAACGTACAGCATAACATTCACGCAAAGTTTTGCAATGAGCACTTGCATAGTTACCGAGTGCACCTACAGGCCCGGGGCCGAAGCTCCCCCCTCCTCTCTCTTCGTAAAGAAACAAAACACCAAGGCCACTCTACTAATCCGGAGGCGGGGTCGTTACTTGCTGTTTATTAACGACACTAGGCTGTAGACATTAAAACGATTCTTACGTTTGTATTGCGCGCAGTAGACAATAAATAAAAGAAAGAAATAAACACATTCTCGACAAAGACAAAGCGATACCCCTATGGATCAGAGAGCACGTCGTGCGACGATTTGAAGCCGACAGTTCGTAGACATCGCAGCAAGTACAGTGTGTAAGTTCACATCGGGAGACCCCGAAGCACGGTCTTCCCTCATTTCAGTCGCTGTTTTGAATAAGAACGCCGCGCTGCTACACTAAATAAGCGCCAGCTTTGAACAGAGCTAAGCCGTGTAAAGTAATCTCGACCCAGACTGCACAATTCCCGGCGACTTCTGATTGGAGTTCTTGTATAGTCAAACTGCCAATTGAAAGGGATTTTTTTCTTTAATCAGGTTGATTGGAGTTGAGTAAACTTCACCCTATCCGCTGCTGCACCATGGCACAGTTTGGGGGGCAGAAAAACCCACCATGGGCTGCCCAGTTTGCAGCCACTGCAGTCTCCCAGCCGGGACAGTCCCTTGACATAAACAGCTTGCACTGTAAGTATTCCGACTTGCCTTTGTATTATTATATGTTTTATCAACAAGCTATTCTTTACTAGGTTAAGTATGCTCACCCAGTGTGCAATATTTTTAAGAATATTATTTGGCGTTTTGGACTGGTTGGTTTATATGATTTGTTTTAATGCAGTGTATGCAAATGTGAATTGAAATTGATTTACGTTTTCATTGTGTGTATGCTCTTCTTGGTGTTAAGGTGTTCAATTTAAAGAAAACATGAGTTTTAACAAGGGTTCCCTGCAGTCTGGCAGGTTACGAGTAAAAATTAAGCAAGGCTTAGAAAATTACACTTTGTGGAATAATTTGTATAATTAAACTTGTTAATGGTGTAAATTGCTCCAATTAAATCTGTTTAATAGATTTGCCCCTGGTACTCTAATTTGTGCCCACATTAGAAAGATGTGCATGTTAAGTTATTTAGGCGCTCTACAACAGCCCGGTGTGATGGAATCTAGGCTGGATCAAGACCCCAAGGGTATGAAGTTTGTAAGGTTCCATTTTACCTCTCCTCCCTGCCTCCGCAGAAAACATCCCTACCAGGGAAATGTATATACTGTAATACTCTATGAAACTCATATATGATAAATCGTGTACAGAGATTATCCAGTGCATCCGGAAAATATTCACAGTGCATCACTTTTTCCACGTTATGTTACAGCCTTATTCCAAAATGGATTAAATTTATTTTTTTCCTCAGAATTCTACACACAACTCCCCATAATGACAACGTGAAAAAAGTTTACTTGAGATTTTTGCAAATTTATTAAAAATTTAAAAAAATTGAGAAAGCACATGTACATAAGTATTCACTGCAAATTGAGCTCAGGTGCATCCTGTTTCCCCTGATCATCCTTGATGTTTCTGCAGCTTAACTGGAGTCCACCTGTGGTAAATTCAGTTGATTGGACATGATTTGGAAAGGCACACACCTGTCTATATAAGGTCCCACAGTTGACAGTTCATGTCAGAGCAAAAACCACAAATCTGGGGAAGGTTACAGAAAAATTTCTGCTGCTTTGAAGGTCCCAATGAGCACAGTGGCCTCCATCATCCATAAGTGGAAGAAGTTCGAAACCACCAGGACTCTTCGTAGAGCTGGCCAGCCATCTAAACTGAGCGATCAGGGGAGAAGGGCCTTAGTCAGGGAGGTGACCAAGGACCCAATGGTCACTTTGTCAGAGCTCCAGAGGTCCTCTGTGGAGGGAGGAGAACCTTGCAGAAGGACAACCATCTCTGCAGCAATCCACCAGTCAGGCCTGTATGGTAGAGTGGCCAGACGGAAGCCGCTCCTTAGTAAAAGGCACATGGCAGCCCGTCTGGAGTTTGCCAAAAGGCACCTGAAGGACTCTCCGACCATGAGAAACAAAATTCTCTGGTCTGATGAGACAAAGATTGAACTGTTTGGTGTGAATGCCAGGCATCACATTTGGAGGAAACCAGGCCAATACCATCCCTACAGTGAAGCATGGTGGTGGCAGCATCATGCTGTGGGGATGTTTTCAGCGGCAGGAACTGGGAGACTAGTCAGGATAAAGGGAAAGATGACTGCAGCAATGTACAGAGACATCCTGGATGAAAACCTGCTCCAGAGTGCTCTTGACCTCAGACTGGGGCGACTGTTCATCTTTCAGCAGGACAACGACCCTAAGCACACAGCCAAGATATCAAAGGAGTGGCTTCAGGACAACTCTGTGAATGTCCTTGAGTGGCCCAGCCAGAGCCCAGACTTGAATCCGATTGAACATCTCTGGAGAGATCTTAAAATGGCTGTGCAATGACGCTTCCCATCCAACCTGATGGAGCTTGAGAGGTGCTGCAAAGAGGAATGGGCGAAACTGGCCAAGGATAGGTATGCCAAGCTTGTGGCATCATATTCAAAAAGACTTGAGGCTGTAATTGCTGCCAAAGGTGCATCGACAAAGTATTGAGCAAAGGTTGTGAATACATATGTACATGTGATTTCTCAGTTTTATTTTTAATAAATTTGCAAAAACCTCAAACTTTTTTCACGTTGTCATTATGGGGTGTTGTGTGTAGATTTCTGAGGAAAAAAATGAATTTAATACATTATGGAATAAGGCTGTAACATAACAAAATGTGGAAAAAGTGATGCGCTGTGAATACTTTCCGGATGCACGGTAAAAGAAAAAAATGGAATTGGCATAAGATGCCCTAATTCAGGGTGTTCTTAAGATGTGTAGTAATTTACTTCGTTTACTTAATAAAAAAAATAGTTGTGTCAGATATTTGAAATATTAAAATATGTGCTTCAGTTTAAATGTTAAAAGTCTATTGTTGAAATTTCACCTTCTGACAGAGGTTCATAGAGGGCTAGATATCTAGTAAAGGAACACAAATAACATCATAGTCATAATCACTGACCTTAAATAGTCTAAAATGATACCCCACTTGCGCATGTTCGAGATTTGCCATTTTTAACCTTCTGGGAGTGGTTTTTAGAGGACTAGGACCACTGCTAGTAAAAAAAAATCTAAGTATTCTTTTAGTGATCAGCAACCTCATAATAGACCTCATAACCCTAAAATGACATTCCACATGATTATACCAATATAAAGGACCAACATAAACCCCTCATGTCCATTATGGGGTGAATACCCCGGGATAGTTGATGTGGCATGCACAACTTCAAGTCCTTCTGATCATTTTTGCTGAAGACACCTATTGGTTTACTGTCTACCATAAGGGTGTAAATTTCTGCACAAAATAAAATTGCCTGCAAATTGAATTTATATTGGATCTATGGGGACAAAAATGGAGGGGGGGGGGGGGAAGAGCGCAAAACGCTCAATGTATTGCATAACTAGACATCAAGATGAATCCAACATTATATCGTATGTGGGGATTTACTCGTATTGATGAGTCAGGAAGCATCAGATTAAAAAAAAAAAAAACAACCTGAAACAATTTCAAAGCTTTTATAAGTAATTCTTATGAACACTCAGCCCTAAATTTTTTTTATCAGATTAAAGGATAAGTTTGGTATTTTTCAAGTCAAAGTTATTTCTTCACAAACATGGTATTTATGCATTTGCCACAATAAACTGTTTTCTATAAATTAAAAAAAAAAAAAAATAAACAGCTAGAGTTGGCATTTTAAAATGAACCCCGTGGGGCTTAGTAAGAAAATAAGAACAAGACAAATGTTGAGCATGATTCATGTGTTTCTACAACATTACACACACATTGTAAAATTGCTTATGCATGTCATTTTTGAACAAAGAAACACCAGTATTAAGAGATTCAGCCATTTTAAAAGAAGACCAGCTGTGCGCATTACCTCAGTGCATGCCTTCTTCTGCAATAACCTTTCACCAATCCCCCAGGTAGAGGGTTACTCTCCAAAGAGAAAATCACAGTAAACTGTTAAGCCATGTTGTTAGTTTTGTTTTGATTTACTTCCATATTTCTGTGAGACCTCAAAAATGCAAATAGAAAACATACTCTTACCTCGAGAAAAATAGTACTTAAAAATGTGATAAAATGATTATTTCCAGATCCCTCCTTGTTGTCACAAATGTGTCCGAAACACGGAAGTCATGTTTTATAAACTTTGTCCTTTAACTTTGCCTTCCTTTTTTTTTTTTTTTGTTCCTTTGTGCATTACAATGAATGTAACAGGTGAATTGAAAAGTGTAACATCACATCTGATAAATGAACTTTCAAAGCTGCCAGAAGTGGTGATACCAGCCCATTTCTCCCTATTTCTAGATTAGTCTCAACTATAGTTCCAATGGCATGTTCAAAGTGCTTGTTCAGATTCTTTCATTATTATTATTACTATTATTAATGTTTATGCAAGTCAGGTTTAGTTTTTCCTTATCACTGAACCATTGGGCTCTCATTTTGAATGGCCATGCACTCGGACTGTTTTTCATTTTGTGACAATTCAACACATGAAATGTACAATCTCATAAAAGTGACAGACAGCTACTCTGATTGTGGCCCCCCATATCAACTAACTTGGACTCGCATTTTCCTTTTTAACACTTTTTTTTTAGGTGTAACTATGTGGGTAGGTGTGTGTGTAGCAAACCAGATCACTTTGAGTACGTGTACTGTCGATAAAAACGCACCTTTCCTGTTAATTGGCATGTTATATCTGTCACATATGTGAAGGCCCATTTTCAACTAGGGCCCTAGGGTGCACAGTGCACACCCAAGTCACTTTAATGGTAGATTCAGCCATGCATGAAATGGCTCACCATTCTGACGGTTTCCAACTTTGCCAGTGTAGGCTAAATCCCTGAAAGTGTATGTTTCTGTAGTTCATGGGGTTTGTATCTTGTGATTCTGTCCCTTCTTATTAAATAAAACTAATAAGGAAATTATTGTGGTTGAGCCAAAATTCATTCTTTTAGCCTGGCAGGCAATTTTAGCTACTATTCTGGCTAGGGATAATGTCTTGTTCACTTACCTTGTCAACCGTGTTCACACTGTACAGTTCAAAACACTTAAGTACATTTAGGTACAATTTCTTAGGCACAGTGTTGTTGTGTTACAATGTATATCCAGACAGTATCTAGTCCCTGTGTTTACAAGGGTGCAGTGTGAAATGATTGGCTTTTTGAAACCAAAAGCATCCTGCAAGTGACTTGATTGTACCACTAGGACAATGCAACAATCATAATTTAATTTAAAAAGGATGCATTTTTTCCTCTCAATAAGATGTGTAATTTTTACATTGCTGCTAAACCTTTTTCAAAATTTGTATGTTTTTGGCTCTTTTTAATCTTTCCACCAGCTATTACTTTAAATATAGTTTTGTATCTGCAGTATTCATCTTGGTTTGACTGCACAGTGGTACGCTTTGGATGAAATTAATTGTAACATATTCTGCTGACTTCTGTGTTAACTACAGCTTTTCATTCATCATTGTTTTATGTAGAAATGGATGACCTCTTCACTGTTATGTCAACTTCAGAAGTCTTATCTTGCATTCTTTATGGCATATTGGAAATGTGTAGATAATGAAATTTATGTAATTAGGCATCTTGGTTCTTGTTCAAAGACCAGAATCATTGTCTGTCTTTGTTGTTTACATAATAAGTTTCTGAATATATCAAAATATATATTTCTGGTATATTTAAATTATGCTTTCCAAGAGTAATCTTGTTCCCCTATATATTAAGCGGAATGCAGTAGTTTGGTAAATGGCCTAGGCTTACTTAGGCTTAGATGATAATATGTTTAAGAATGGTATGCTTGGTGTAAATTTATTAAAATTAAGTTAGGTTGTGTTGTGACTTATAAAGCTTTGAATAATGCTTATAGTAAACACACTAGTTTTATTTTGATTACTTTTGTAGGTGACGGATAAGAACAAATTCTGATATTTCTGTTTTCTAGGCTTCTTTACATAAACTGATATTGTGTAGAGTTCAGTCCAGGAATATCACAGTGAATGCAGAAATAATTATTCTGACCAGTTTCAAAAATCAAAGTGCAAGTCTTGAATTCCAACTGATATAATTGTTTAATTAGCTAGCATTTTTCCTGCTCTTATTTTGTATTTAGAAAAGTGATCTAGTATGATATGTACATGTAAAATAAATGTAGAGAATTTTTTTTCTCTTGCTTTAAATATACAACTTTCTTTAGTATTTTATATCACATTTTTCAGTGATATTTGGTCCCTGAATTGTATGCAGATACTGATAATTACTGATGAGCAGCGAAGACACAGGTGCAAATAACACTGAATGCTTAAGGGGAGCAGCTGCCTCAGTGTCATTCACTTGCTAATTAGTAAGAAAAGCTATAAATAATCAGGACTTTTAAAAAAAAAAAAAACTGCAAAATCTTAGAAAAAAGAAGAAAAGTAATTCACCTCATTGTGCCACACACACATTATTGCAACATTCCAGTAAAAATTTAGCAAACCAGATTTGAAATTTCGGAATTGACACGAAAACTGCTGCAATTGGGAAGTAACAGATTGCTTAATAAAGACATGAGTCCAGTCAGAAGTAGAATTTAGTTGAGATTAACACCGGCAATTGCAATTGTTAATGGGACTTTTCAACCATGGATATTAGAGCACACATTAATGTTTTTCATAGTACACCTTGGCTAATGCACTGTTAATGGCCTTTCCCCTTCTAAGTCACAACACATGGCAGCAATATCTTGGGTTTTGATATTGTAACACTGCTGAACTGTGGGTTAACTCTCTTGAGAATTACATTTCCAGTTGGTTAGAACTGGCCATTCCTCTTTAGTGGTCCTGGCAACCTGTCGGCATTTACATATAAACCCCTTTATCAGTCCCCAAGAGTTTAGAGTTATTCCTTGTTTGTATTGCATGCTTCTAGCCCTGTATATTGCTTTTGCCACAGAGCTACAAACTCTGCTATTTAAAGTTATCCTAGAGGAAGTGTGTGCATCAACATTGGTTTCAAACACCATAAGAGAAAAGAAAGTAATGGTCTGCAGCTGTGAATAGATTCTTTCCTGTAACTCTTCACCATCCATCTCCAACTAATCTATACTAATAAAAGGCAAAGCCCTCACTGACTCACTCACTGACTCATCACTAATTCTCCAACTTCCCGTGTGGGTGGAAGGCTGAAATTTGGCAGGCTCATTCCTTACAGCTTACTTACAAAAGTTGGGCAGGTTTCATTTCGAAATTCTACGCGTAATGGACATAACTGGAACCTATTTTTCTCCATATAATGTAATGGAGTTGAGTTCGATGGCCGTGGGGGGCGGAGTTTCGTCTGACATCATCACGCCTCCCACGTAATCACGTGAACTGACTGTCCACGCAGTACCTAGAAAACAAGGAAGAGCTCCAAAAAGCGCTGAAGAAAACATGCATTATACAATTGAGAAGGCAGCGAAACAATAAGAAGCGAGCGAGTCACACACAGAACCATATTCATGAGTGCAGCTACTTCGGAAACAAAGCACGGTGTAAACCTAAAGTTTAAATTAAGTTCATAGACAGGCTGCCGCTGGCGTTTGTCATGCCCATGGCTAATGCGGGATACAAGTTTAATGAGAGGATGCAGGATATAAACGAGAGTTTTGATCACTTTGTAAGTAAGTTAAAATTACTGGTGAAGGGCTGTGCTTATGCAAATTCCGAGAGACTGTCTTTGTGGGGGGATTGACAGTTAAGGCGGGTGGGAGAGTCACGTCATCATCGCCCCTCCCATTCACCTCATTTCGCTGTGAGCTGAGCTCCGCAACTCAGTCTTGCGGAACCAAATATGTGATGCTGCCACCAAATACTCACAGAAAAATCCACAAGTTCATACACACGCTGTCTCTACAGTTTCCTTTTCTTAGCACAAGCACAGCTAAGAAGCTTCGATGCATGTGCTCCATAACGCCTTAAAAAATAACACATTTAATCACACTCTCCATTCCAAGCAAAGGGAAACTTCTGTCAATGCATAATTTCGTGGTACACCGATTTACATTGATGCACACATCAGAGCTACAAAAATGTTACAGTCGGAAGAAAGCGCGTTGCTACGACTGATTGGAGGAAAATATCATTACTTCTTTAACACACTACATCTCCGCTGCGAGGCGCGGGTATTCTGCTATATATATATAAACTCAGCAAAAAAAGAAACGTCCCTTTTTCAGGACTGTGTATTTCAA
>JANRMT010062811.1:4224787-4336856 GCA_026402145.1 Polypterus bichir lapradei | reverse complement strand
TATATATATATATATATATATATATATATATATGTATGTGTGTGTGTGTGTGTGTGTGTGTGTGTGTGTGTGTGTGTGATTTTATTGATGCCTGATAGTTACAGATTCTCCATAATTTTAACTGAAAAAATATGTTGGGGAAGATGACTAGGGGCCAGAGGAAACATGCATGTGGGCTGCCAGTTAATTATTCTGGTATTAGGAATACTAAACTAAATACTGTAAACATATGAATATTGTAGTCATTTTGTTTCACTCATGTTTATTCATATGTATATTTTCGTTTGTTAAATGAAATTCAAGCATTTATGTATATTTAAGCTTAGAACATTATCTTTTAATGCATTTAAACTAAAATAACATTTCTGATGTAGATAAAGCATAGTTTACACCATATTAAGATAAATTATCATCCAAAATTTATCATTAGATTTGGTCATATATACAGTATCACCCATATTTGCCAAGCCTATGACTTGAGCAATATTGAAACTTTGTGGTTTATTTTATCAGAAGGAAACATAGTGTTAGTTCATTACACAGTTGAATTCATAAAGGAAATTAATTGGCATACTCTTCTACTACTGACTTCTAAAAATCTACTACTAGGAAAAAGTAAACATGATTATAATGGTACATGTAACTTCAATCACCACTAAAATTACAAAAATGTTTTTTTTTCTACTTTTAAAATTTCTGTGACAAATGTTTGTAAAAAGTTACATTACAAATTCAGTTTAGTAATGGAATTGTCTTAATTTTGATGAAAAGGTCATATTAGCCTCATTTTAACTTGTGCTGGGACAGTTTAGTTACGTGTATCAGAGCCTATTTGTAACCTTTTTTTCCCCTTAACATTTAATTCCCCTGGCACTTTTGACCCTTCTTTATTAGTCCTTGCTACAACCGAGATTGCCCACCTCTGCCCTGTCATTTAATTCGTAGTCACCTTTGCATTTAGTGCCACAAATAAATTGGTTTTGTTTTAAATTCTGGAAAGAATATTAATTAAAGCTTAAGTTAACAAAAGAAATTGGAAGCAGTACATTTTATCATAGACTGTTCACACTTTTTCCTGTGTTAGGAATTCATTCTTAATTACTTGTCTGTCCACAGAAACTGACACGAGTGCAACTTTCATGTAAATAAGGAAGTAAAATAGCATGAAACTATACACGTGTCTGTAGCTGTTAACGTTGTCCTTCTGTTAAAACAGTTTGAAAGTTTGCAGATCCATGATGTCATAGTAAATAGAAAAAAAATTGATTGTGTACTGTTTCTGTCAATTACTAATTATAATAACAGTACCTTCAGGTTATCTCAACAGTAGTCTAGAGGCTTACTGTAGCTTCAGCCTGCATATTTTCTTTCTTTACCTCTTTAAGCTCTGCATCTCCCTTTTCCCTCTTGTCTGCAATATGTGTTGTGATCTCAGGAAGGTCAAAGGAGAGGGTGTTATCCAGAAATGGTGTCAAATGGTGCAGACTGCAACCAAAGTCAAAGAGGCAAGCAGAGCTCTTACAGTGCTTTTACAGAGATGGGAGCTGACTATCCAGAAACAAGTACAACAGTCGAAATGCATGGAAACTCTAAGGATCCAAGCACAAAAGTCTTGTTGGAAGAGCCTTTTAGTTCATATATTTCTAAGGGATGTGCCAAAAAACTAAACCTAGCAGAGCTAAGATCAGGAATAGGACGAAAGTTCCAAATACTAGAAAAAAATCAAAAGTGCCAGTTGACAAAATCCCAATATGCTAAAACAGTGAAAGGAAAAAGGTCCTTAACTACCTAAAAGATGTTTATTTTGTTTTCTGGGTGAATCCGATACAAGGATAAAGCATTTGCTGCATTGCATTTTTAAGTATGGAGTGCTTGATGAAGTTACCTGTGGCAATTACGTTCACAAGACTAGCACAGGTTGTCCCTGGTGTATACAGTATGATTGAAGCAATTTAAAACTATCACAAAACAATAGTGCCTACAAGAAAAACAAACAAAATGGTACAATATTAATTTTTACTGTTGTAACTATAAATAAAGGTTTGCACAAGCATGTCATAAACTTACAGAAAATGCAAAATTAGGAAATTGCAATGTCAACAAACTCGTATTACCATCAATACAGTGCAGCGATGTACAGAAATGTATCCTTGCCTTCATATTTGGAAATACTGTTGGTGTAAAATTATACCTTTCGTCTAAATCCTAAGAAAAATGTTAGCCTTTGTACTCAAATCATTCTTAACAACAGCAACTGTAGCATTCACTAAACAAGTACTGGCACTATGTCCCTGGGGGCATGAAAGATTGTTGCAGAGGGGTACAGGCAACAAAATGATGAGCCCAGTCTGGCTTTTAAAATAGCAGACATTAACATAAGTGACATGGATACCCTGTTTTACGATATGAGTGCACTTTCAAGATGTGAATCAATACACAATCACTCAAGTGCAATTAGTAAGATTTATACCGATGCCTCATAGACCACATTTTAAACTGCAAGGTATTTAATAATAAATACTTGGATATTTCCTGTAGGAAATTAATTTATACCATGATTATGAAAATCTTACTGTGACATAAAATTATAGAACTTGTACTTTAAATATATATTGAGAAAGGTCAGTATATGGCTATGTATATTTTTGGAAATTATCATAAACATTTTAAGGGTGGTCTCAAAATTGCACGTTCAGTGTGCAGCTGTTACCACATGTAGCTAATATTCTGCCCATTTATTACTCTACTTGCTTCATGTTTAAAAATTTTTTTTTCCTCCCCTGTCTTACTTTCAGCCAAAAAAAGTCTGTTGCATTTGACATTTTTCTGGAAACTTAGGCTAATGATCGATGTGTTTGTCTTGATTTTTTTTTTTCTTTCTTTATACCTTTGTGTGTACATTAAGTATTTTCTTTAATTCATTGTATGCACAAATGGTTATTTCTTTGTTAAAGCACTATGTAATTTTATAAAACTTGTTCAGTTTTATGAATTTGGGCTAGCTAAATATAATGAATGGAACCATTCAAAGATAGTGTTTGATATAATTTGGAGATTTGTTATTTTCCTAATATGGTAAATTGTGTAAGTGAATTGAATGTGACACTTAATATATATGTGTTAATCTGTGTGCTTTTTCTCCAGCTGCTAGCTGACCTAATATTGATTATCTTAACCTTTTAAATGACTATCTCCCAGTATTTTAATACCAGATCAATTGCACAACCATCGAAGTTTATCCTTGAAATTGGTTTCACCAATCCTTCTAAAAAGAATTCCTTTTGGATTTGTTGTATTAAAAATAACTTTAATGCTCTTGAGGGTGCCCATGAGTTCCTTTGCTGAACATAAGGTACAAACTGATGCTCTGTTATTGTGTCGCAGCAGATTGTTGTCTAACTTTTGTTAAAACAAGAAATCATCTTTCTTGGTTGTGCATTACATTATAGTCAAAATAGAAGAAAAGCTGTTATGTATGTACAAAATTCATTTTGATTAAATGCAATGTAGAACTAACAGATTTTTAAAAATAAGGATCATAATGCAGAAACTGTGCTTTTTTTATTGATTTTATCAGTTATGCAGTATCTGGTTTTATTTGAACTTATAAATTTCTTTTGTAGCAGTGGTTTTTACAAAACATTAATGCAGACTGTTGTTTTTTTTTTTTAATTTGCAATTCAGAGAAAGTTTGTTAATTGTGCAAGTCAGTTCTATATTGGACACATCCTTGATAGAGTGCATTGATTACATTCATCAGATTTTATTTAACACAAAAGAATGCGAACACAACTCTTGTTCTGCTTGTACTTGGCCAAAATGCCATTCAACAGCAGCAGCCTGGGATCCTAGTACTTTTGAAGCACTTTCCCACATGTTACTGTGAGGTACTTGATCATAAGTGCACATTGGTCAGCAGGATTGGCAAGGTTCCATAAAAATAACCATACACACATATGGTTTCTACTTCGTGGATTTTCACCGCAACCCCCGCGATCGAGGAGGGATTACTGTACACATATCTGTGCTTTCCTCCATTGTGACACTGAAGCAGAAAGCCATGGACAGATCTGATATTAAGTGGTTGCTGCTGTCTTCAGGCTCTCTCATTATGGATGAATTGGATAACTGAAGTCTTTTGAGTTTCTTTATTTTTGTGTCTTTGTTGGTGACACCAAAATACACTCCTTTTGAGTCTTGTTGAGATCTTTGCAGTCTCAAAATATGCATCTAACACTCATTTATTGAGTTTATTCTCTACGTTTTTGTTGTTCTTTTAGTGACGCTATAACTACAGTTTTAATGTAATGTTTGGTAATAGAATATTAATGGACAAGAGCTGATATTGAATATTTTGTGAGTCATGTTATGAGTAGCAGGGCAATTTTTGAATATATGCAAATATGTCTAATATGAAGTATCTGTGTCAATAATTGGTTTTGGTAAAAACTGTTTTAAAGCCATACATTAATACATTTTCAGACAAAATGTGCATTTTTCTTTTTCTGTTTAAGTCGTCAAAGTCTCATTACATTATTTTCAATTTTAGCCGCTCTAAGTGTCCAGCAACCATCCCTTCTTGGAGCATCTCCTGGAATATATTCTCAACAATCTGCCTTAGCGGCTGCTAGCCTCAACTCGCAGTCTGCTGCCAGTTACCAGTTATCGCAACAAACTGCTGCGCTACAGCAGCAAGCTGCTGCGGCTGCGGCTGCTTTGCAACAAGTAAGTGGTCAGCATCCTACCTAAGAAAGCCTCATAACAAAGTTAGCAAATTTTTTCTGACAAATATTTTTTTAAACTTTATTGATTTAATGGTCTTCTTTTTGCTGTCATGACATGAATACATCTTGAAAGACAACTTGATGCCATAACAAATTTAGTTGCTTAGAATTTAATTTTCCAACTTGTAAATCACTAAATCACAGGTTCCGTCTTGGTCACTTTAAGACGGTGCGTGAGCCCTTTAATCTGTTATCTCACTGTTAAAGAATAGCAACATGAACTGATTTTTGTGTTACCTTGTAAAAGTTTAATAAACTAATATGATGTCTTTATGTCCTCAACATTTAAACACAAAATGGTAATATGTGTCCTGCTACAGGCATGTTTTTATTTGTTTAAAGACAAGTACCGTGCCATGCGTACCAAATGTTAAATTTATTACATTGGAATTAGAAGCGCATATGTTCCTGTTTTAATTTTGCTTTTACATTTATTGCTCTAAAGTTGTGAAACTGGAAAATATGAAGGCTTTTTGAACTCATTTGCAGAATATTGTGTGCATTTAACTCTTTCACTTTTTGTGCATATGCTTACCTAATTCATCCAAAAGCTAGTAACACTGATTGAATAAATGTTTTTTTTTTTTTTTTTTTTAAATCTCCTTTGAAAATGTACAAAATGTTTTGTGTTTTGAATTAATGAACTATTTTGATAGCCTCAATACATGTTCTGTGTCTTACAGCAGTATCAGCAACAGCAGCAGCAGCAGCAACAACCTCCACCACCTCAGCAAACTCTGTACAGTGTCCAGCAGCAGGTATGGTGTGCAAACATAAATTGTGCAGTGTTAAATACAGTTCTGCAACCTAATAGCTGTTGATAGAGAGAAATTATGAAGAGTTTAGTCATTTTTGACTTTTTCAGTAGCAAAATCAGTTTAGTTCATAATTAAAATACACAGTGCCATGTTTAAGTAATAGTTGACCTTATTTTATTTTGCTGGGCTAAAGACTGACTTCCACAGTCCTGAAATGGATTACTAAGTTTGAAAATGAATGAATGAATGAATGAAAGGATGGATATTAATGAGCAGTATTTTATTTTTCCCTTCTTATTAGTTACAACAGCCACAGCAAGCATTGCTAACTCAGGTAAGGATACAATAAAATAATCTCAATATAATTGTCATTCTGAAATCCAGAAATAAACATGGTAACAGCAGGTAATTTTAAGATTGTTTTTCTAGTATCTGTAAAACGTACGCTGTTCATAACACATCATCTTGTATGTTCTCAGCTGTAGATTTAGTACTTTACAATTGTGATTGTTCACAACTTGATTTATTTAGGACAAAGAATTTTGCTTTCCCTTTAACTTGTCCTTCATTATTTGTTACCTTGATGTAAGACTTGTTTCTAGCACAATTTTCCTATTGATCCTTGCCTCTCCAACCATCTCTTGGCATATATTCAAATGAGTAGTCGTTGATTTTTCTTTCATATGTGAACTTTATCCCCTTGGTTTGTTGTGTCCCATATATATGTGTGTTATGAACCTGGGCAATCGTATATTGCATGGATTTTGTTTAGAAGTTGTTGGTCAGTCAGAAATGAAGTAAATATTTTATTGCACTGTATATAACACATTTGTGTGTAAGATGATTTGTGTTTTTCTTTTTCTCATGGTCTAACTTACAGTTTGAAATTATAATTTGCAGCCACCTGTTGCTTTGCCTACCAGTCTCAGTCTGTCTAATCCACAGCCAGCAGCACAAATTACAGTCTCTTACCCAGCACCCAGATCCAGTCAGCAAACACAGCCCCTGAAACAGCGTGTTTTTACTGGTGTGGTTACAAAGTTACATGACACCTTTGGGTTTGTGGATGAAGATGTCTTCTTTCAGCTTAGGTTTGTAATCCTTTCTTGATTATGGCACTTATTACAGTTTAGTCATTTTCCTGCATGGTGCATTTTCTAAAAGTGTTTTTTCTATTGAAACATGTTGCAGTTGTGTTGGAGTAAAGGATGCATTGTTTTTTTTGGGTAAATTATTTTAAAACCTTGCCTTTTTCCATAGATAATTGAATTCCACTCACTTAGACTTGTGCTAGTATCTCAGTAGAATAGTTTTCTCAGTCAAAGTGATAGTTTATTTATAACAGCAAGAAAAATTTAAAAAGTGCGTACTTAGTGAGGGAAGCCAGTAGTAGAATATTGGGTTTGTAGCACTCTGTGTTTGTTACAAGTCAGTGAAGTTTATGCTTAATCTGCATAAAATGTTTGAAGCCATATCTGAAATACTCGTTTTTTTTTGATTAGCCTGCTGAATCAAATGATATAGTGGTATGGCAAGTCTAAAGAGGAGCTAATAAACTAATGTACTGCTAAAAATGTACATTGGTTGTTAACATTAACATTGGAACATTACAGGAAAAAAATAATGTGACGGCTTATAATTATGAGAAGCATTTTCTTTTATGTATTATGGATAAATATTTTTGTACATATTTTATTAAAGTATGTATTTTAAGGAAATTTTAGCATTTTACAGTCACTGAACAATAAGCCTAGGGAATTTTATTTTGTTAGTAAAAAAAACCAGTTTACACCTGTGGTCTGTAGTTTAATGGTAAACTATACACTTTAATTTAGGGTACAAGACTTCTATTTGTCTGGTTATGCAAGAGATTAGTGTAAAAAGTTTTTAATGGAATAATTAAAAAAAAAAAAAAAATCTGTATTTGAATCGACCAATCGAGTAACATGAAATCGGTGGTCTATATCGACCTTAAAAAACCTGATCAGAGCATCCCTATCCTGTACTATATATTTACGGATGAGACATGGTTACTGTTACCTTTTAACTAAGTGTTAAATATATTTAATTTTATTCTTTAGTGCTGTCAAAGGCAAAACACCCCAGGTTGGTGATCGAGTGCTGGTTGAAGCTGCGTATAATCCAAACATGCCATTCAAGTGGAATGCACAAAGAATACAAACTTTGCAACATATGGCTCCACAGTCAGTAAGTAGAGGATTAATCAAGTGGTTTTTAACTGAGATGTTTGTCTTGCTTAAAAGTGATTGGCATTGCATGACAGTGTCACTTTCTCTGTCTCTTTTTTTAAAGACCCAACCTCAAGGCCAGCCTTTACTCAAGACTACACCAACAATGTTACAGTCTCTGCCTCCAACAGCTACCTTTAGTGTTCAGGCCCAGGCCCAGACACAGCCACCTGCATTGCTACAAGCTCAGCTCTCTGCTGCTTCCCTTGCTCCATTGCTGCAGAACCCTCCTCAGCCCTTACTGCCCCAGCCACCACAAAAAGGTATGCCAGTATAAGCCCTTCCCAGTCTAGATCAATCCTGTACAGTATTCATACAGTTTTACTTTATATAAATGATGGATTGGGTAAGAAAGAGAGAATAGCCATGATGCCATTAGTCAGATTTTAAAATGTCAATTAAAATCTGTTGTGTAACATCAGAAGTAAAACTAAACTTAATGTGTGTGTGTGTGCGCGCGCTATGATACAATGCAAACTGCAAAGACAAAAATCTATTTATAAATCTTTTCTTTGAAAATAACTGTTACTCTGTACAGTATTTATATAATGACACTAGGCAGTGATTAAATTAGTTGCTTACACAACCAAAGCATTTTTGCTGCTGATGTTTTCAGTTAGATTAATTGTAATAACAATGCATAAAATGCACAGACTAATACTATTTGTCTTTGAAAACTAGTAGAATGTGGCTTGGTCTACCTTATCTGTATGTTTTGGAAACCCTACAGAAACAAAGCTGTTTTAAACAGCACTTGTGCAAAAGAATGTTTTTCTTCTGTTCAGAAGTTTCAGCCTGTTTATATCCCTTCCTCACCGAGTACATTTTGTAGTAATACTAGGCCATGGGGATGTTCCCCCACCCCCAAAATCACATTTCTGACTTGTTGCCTTACCAGTTTTTATTTATGGATGGAATTTGGAATTATTTTCCATTGTGTATGAAGGAAACATTGGTCCATAACACAAGTAGGTTTGACAAATGTGAACAGATGACTACACTGATATAGTACCTGAATGCGACTTGGTCACATGATGGTTATGTGCAGCTAACCATTTCAGAACCCCAAATTCCCCTTTTTAAAAAAGTGAGAAACTAAGGTTGGTATAATGCTAGATAATCTAGTATTCCAACTATATTTGCATTTTGCAAAATATGTTGATGCTGAATTTTATCTCCATACATATTTTTTTAGAATTCTTTCGATTTGTGTACTGGTTGTATTTCTAAGGAGTACAAAAAGTTTAGCTTAAAATTTCACATAATATACTTTTTGACTTTGAAATAAATTAGGCAACTCATTAAAGAAGTTTTTTTGTGTGTCTACAACCTTTCACTGAAGAAGCCCTGACCACATACAAAAAGGGCCTTTGTCTTGAATACCATGTATGGAAAGTCCTTATACATAAAAGTTTACTTTTTCCCTTTTCATACAGATTACTAGAATTTGTATTTGAATTTGAATACAAGTCCACAGTTGTCATTTACTTCAAATTTCCATTTGAAGGATGAGGTTGCTTTATTTAAAGTTGATGTCATATATTTACTGTAATTGTGTGATTTTGTTTTTTTTTTTTTTTATATATATATATCTAACAAGTAGAGATATGAATAAAAACTATTTAAATGTTTAGCTGATTTGAAGTTGAAAGCCATTTAGGAAACAAAAAAAAGCACTTAAACCCCTATCTCCTTCTACTTCCTCACCACCCCCCCAAGTCATAATGTACATTAAGAAAACAACAGATTTCATCATAGCCTCCTTGATGAACCACAGGTTAATTGTGCACAATATGCACAACTGAATCAAATCAAGTGTTAATAAAAAGCAAGCAATGACTATCCCATGTAAAACAGGTTAGTGGAACCCTTCCATGAAGGTTCTCCTCATTTTGCATACTCTAATAACATGCATGTCAGAACTTGCAAATTCAGTAAATTTCCAGCACTGATACCTTATTATAACACAGGTAGCGATGCAGTTGTAAAGTTACAGTTGAGCAGTGAGCAAACAAAATAGAGAGGGAGCATACTTTAGTCAGACTGAGTGTGTTGTATGGGCAAACTAAAAAAAAAAGTGTCAGAACATAAATTCAGTATATAATGTGGTATATACAATAAGCATTTATAAAAAAAAAATTTCAAAAATCATAAATTGACATTTATCATATAGAGCAGCTGTCTGTTTGAGAACTTGCTGCTTTAACACTAGAATTGCCAAAGGCTACGAAAAAATTTGGAAATCCAGCCCACCTTAAATCCCATCGCACCTCTCCGTCGGCATCTTTTGTCCTGTAAATGTGCTGATAAAGACAAGCAGCCTGCTATTCCATACCCCCACAGCTGCAGAACGTGCACAAAGTTCTCCCAGCTCATGCCTTGATTATCTGGGAGTGAAGTGCTGGAGTTTTACAGTGGAAATAATAGATCGTTATTTGGAACACGTGTTTCCGTGTAAACACATTGTTAAAACTTTTTTCATATTTTAGTAATAAATGACAAAATGTAGACATAAACTATATAATGCGTGAAAAATTAAGTCCAAAGATAAAATAAACATTTTCACAAAAGGTTCAAGGATGATGCAACAGCTTCTGTGGTGTAGCGTTAAGAATTGCTGACTTGTAATCAAGAGTCCCCGGTTGATGGTGTTACTTGCAGCTGGGCGGCTTTCGGCTTACAGGCTTTGTTGTTCAGTATTTTAGTTTTCATACTCTAGTAGCTTATGACTGCAGTTAATGCTCTTTTAATTGCATTTTACTGGCACTTAGAAACATCCCTCCTTTTCATGATATGTAGTATTCTTCAGCAAGGGAATGATTACATTTTTTAGTTGTGTCCTTCCTTACACAAATCAATTATTTTTTGCTGTTTGCTGTATGGGAGGTAAATGCAGTTTGAGTCAATGAATACTGTCATTTACTGTATTGCCTTATCTAGTTAAAGTTCACATCATCTATTGTTCTAATTCCTTGTTTACTTTGTTTCTTTTTTTTCACATGTTGAATTGAAATGGCAGTAGACAAATAAACAGAATTAGGCAGAATTGGCTACTTTTTAAGCCACTTCATGTCTGTTGTAGCACAGAGGGAGCAGATCAAGCACAGAGAGTGCATAGTGAAAGGGCAGTAAAGGGGGGAAAATGCAGTGCTGTTTATTTAAATAATTACCTCCTAATGTCTAAACACCAGCCACCTACATAAGAATAAAACATTCAAATAGTTGCTGAGCCATTCTGTCATGTTAGTAGGCATTCTAGAGACATCAGTGTGAACTTCCACTGCTCAGAAGAATATGCCAAAATTATGATGAACATTAAATCTGCCAATTTTGAATTGATGTAATTTGTCAATTGATATTTCTGTGTAAATGTTTACACATTGCTGTTTCTTTACAGAAAACACTTACCAGAGAACTTGGACTTTAACATCCCTAGTGGAAAGTGTACTTAACAATAAGTTTTAGAAGTGGAATCTAAAGTATTAACACTTTTAACCATAAAATGTTTCTCTGTATTAATTCACATCTTGATACTTCACGTATATTTAAGTGTTTGTTCAATGATCTTTCACTAACTGAGAGACTCTGCCATAAGAAGAGGGTAACTGGTAAACTGGTAGTGTTGTTTTTTTTTTTTTTTTTTTTAAAGTATCGAGATAAAGACGTTTTCAGTTATACCAGCAACTACAAAAATGTTATCAATGACTTGCCATGTTACATCACTGAGCCTTACATGTATGAGCCAGTCAGGAAGTACTGCAGCAGTTTAGAAAACTTAGTCTTTTACTACTGTGAAGCATGATGCATGTGTGGTAGAACAGATTTTTTCTCTATTAAAATGTTATGCAAATTTTTCACTTAGAGCATATTGGCATATATTTTTTTTAATATTCTTTTTTTTATCCATTTTTATAGCAGGCCTGCTTCAACCTCCTGTACGTATGATCCCCCAGCCACAGCCGGCACGAAGGATAGATCCTACACCTAGACTCCCTAGCAGGAATGACCGAGGAGACCCCATTGGAGTGAGAAAAGAAGACCGAAGGTTTGTGTATTTTATATTTATATGTATATATAACTGTAATAAAGATTTTTAGGAATTACAAAATTTAATACCAAGGTCAAATTCTTGTATTATTATTCTGATCGTAAGTTTATGAAATATGTATTTGTAATCTTTGGGAGATAACACCCATCCTGTTATTTCTTTTACTTTTCAGTTTTTTTAGTTTAAAAACATTGCACCATTCCAGCAACAAGAGCAGAGTTGATACTGATAACTTGAAAATTGTTACCTCATTTTCTGTTTTTTTTTTTTTTTTTATAGAATGTATCCTACCTACATTACTTAGATTTCAGATAGTAAAATTTTTTACAAACTATTTGTTTAAATAAACTTATTTATTATTTGTTTCAAAAAGTTGCAAAATTAGAAACACTTGTAAAAGAGGTAGCTTTTAGTAAGAATTTAGCTAAGATATCCAGTAAATAGGAGGTTGACTATAGATACAGTACTTTTTTTTTGATGATTTTTTTTCCCAGTTGGTAAAACCTGCTTCATGGCGTGTTATATGTGTGAGAGAACAGTGTATCGGGGAGAGTGATAAATGCATTAGTGTTTCTCCCACACTTTTATTTCTTTGTTACAATGATGTAGTCCACTACTTGCTCCAGTGAATATTAACTCAAGAAGGGTCTCCAGTATAAAGTTGTAGAGTTGGTGAGTCAGTATTATTCACAGAAAATTTTAGGTGGTACTTCACTCCAGTTTCTTAATAGAGAGTAGTGCTACCTCAGAGCATTTGAAGCTTTGTCTGAATGCCAAGTGGGAAAAGTGATTTCATCCCCTGGCTCATCTATCTATCTCTCTATCTATCTATCTAAAAAATGTGTTTTCATTTCAACAATACCAATACATAAAGATAGTTCTAATTTTAAACAAAAGTTATTTTGCTTTGTCTTATTTAAATCATACTCTTGTGATTTAACTTTTCTTATAGTGATTTTAAATCAAAACAAAATAAATCGCTCTAAAGAAAGACAGGCAAAACATGGCACTGATGCAACCACTACAGCCAGGCTGACTTGGGACCCCTTCGTACCTCCTCAGGTAGTTTCCCAAATATCTATCTTGCATGTGGATGTATGAAAACCACAGTATCCCCCTGTTCATTGGCTCAAAAAAGTCACTTAGTTTTAATAAACAAAAAATGGCCTTAGATTAGCTGATAAATGCATTAGTCGACATTTATGGTCATATCAGGACAGTTTAATACACATGTAAGTGATGTATATTATTAAAAAGCTCAAAATATCTACTTTTATAAGAAATTCAGATCTTCATTTATCAAGCTCATCAGTAATGAATAAAGCTGATTATAAACTTGTAGCTAGGTATATAGGGACAGCAGCATTAGTAAAGACCCTCCCACCCCAGAGCAGTGTCACATATGAATAAAGCCAGAATAAACATGTAAATCTATAAAGCAGTCTGTTGACTAGGGAGTTATACATAAATAGAAATTACTCTAAAATGACACTTCAATGAATGTGACATGTCATTGTTCCTGAGAATTAGTGTCTTGATGTAGCAAACTGATTTATAATAAAAATAATTACTACAAAGGATGGCATGATGGCAATGTCTGCATTGAAACACAAGGTCATTCTATTGCAACCTTGCAGGTCCATATGATTAAAATATTGTTAGAGTAATTTGGAGGTTCCTGCTTATGTAAAAATTATAAGAAATTTTGTTATAGTATGGTCTTAGCAATTGAAGTTTGTGGCTACATCAAGACATTGTCAAAAGAGCTCTTGGAAGCTTGTTTATGCCTGTGAATCTGGCAAGGATTTTAATGCCAGTAATAAGCAACTTGTCTGTCAACAACATGTCAAGGAAGTCTATCGTGCATGTGTTGAAAGAGACTGCACAACTCTGCCCTGCATGTGAAGGAAGAACATTCTGCTTCAGAAAAAATGTGGATTCGCAGTGTGCCAGGTAGCATCTAGGTGAAGAACAGACCTATTGAATCAGTGTGTTCTGGGAAGGTGAGAAAAAGATGGGGCTGTTGGGCTTTAACTTTTCTGTTTTACGGTAGGGCCTTGGCAACTTGTATTATTGTCAAACATTAATTCCTTATTCTGCAAAGAAGTACTTGAGGAATATATAAGACCATCTGTTAGAACATTGAAGTTGAACATTTTGTGGTCCTTACAACAGGCAATGATTCAAAACACTTAAGCAAATCCATAAAAGAATGACATGAATGGTTCTGGGATGGTCAAGTCAAGGATGTGACTTTAACTTGGTAGAATTGATTTGGGATTACTTGAAGTGGGGAGCCATATGCAAGAAATCCCGGAAACCTCACAATATTGAAGTTCTGCAAGGAGTGATGAAAAAATTGTACAAAAAGTTATTCCTTCCAAAGTGAGCAACCCTAGCTAGGAGAGTGCATACATTTTTCACAACTGTTGCATTTCTGACATATTTGTTGAATGAATAATTGCAAAGAAAACATTTTTAAATTAGATTACCTTTATCGATCAATGAACATCAGATGTCCATAAATGAAAGTACGTTAAAGAACATGCATCTATTTAATGGGATATACTTGCTTTTTCATTGGACCATATGTGGAGTATGCCTGTTTGCCATATGATATAATAGTAAAAATGGAGTATCTGGGTAAAACGTCAGACGTGGTAGTTGTGTGCTTTTTTTTCCTGTGATCTTCTAGTTACTGGGCTAGAAAGGGAAATGGGTTCCACTGTGATGACCATATAATTAAAAAGAAAAAAAATAATGATTGATCACGGAAAGAGTGTAAATGTATGATATGAAAAAAGGGAAGCAATTTCAAAGATTTGTAAATTCACTCCTACATTTACCTTATTAGCCGTGAGAGAGACAGAGAAAGGAGAAGGTCTAGAGAGCGCTCACCGCAGAGAAAGCGTTCAAGAGAGAGATCGCCGCGTAGAGACCGCTCACCAAGAAGGCCTCGCAGAGCAGCTCCACGTTATACTGTGCAGTTCTCAAAATTTTCTTTGGACTGGTATGTATACCTGTAAAAATAGAAAAGGTTAATTTTGTATCAGATGTGCATTTGTATCTGAGAAAGAAAAAGTTGTGTGATAGAGCATAGTGTAAAAAAACTAAATGCTCAGTTGTTAAATGTAGTTGCCCTCTCTGACCCAAAGCCATCTTTAGTTTTATAAACTATTTTCACTAATATGGTAAGTTCATTAAAGTGTAAGTGGAAAAAGCATTGTTTTAGTTCAGTGTGAGTTCACTTGCAGGAGTGCAGGTTTGAGGATGTATGCTGAAGAGAGTCTGTCTGCAGAGTCTTAGCTTATACCTTATACAGAGTTTTATGTTGTGATGTTTCTAAATTAAGTTTGTTACTTATGTTGTATAAATATGTATTTTCTTTTTGTTTCACTCAAGTTCTGACATGCAAGGTACGTGTAGTGGCGGGGCTGCTGATGAGGGTTTCTGTCTCATTGTCTAAAAGTTTTGAGTTTGTATAGAACATAATTTTCTTCTTTCTTTTTCTCCTTAGCGTTAACTGTGATATGATGGAACTCCGAAGACGCTATCAAAATCTTTACATCCCTAGTGATTTCTTTGATGCAGAGTTTACATGGGTGGATGCTTTTCCAATTTCTCGGCCCTTTCATTTTGGAAACTACTGTAGTTTCCACATTATGCACAAAGAGGTGGAGCCCTTAGTGAAAAACACAGCTGTGCTTGATCCTTCAGACGCTAATCACTTGTATAGTGCAAAGGTGTGATCATTTTGAAGTATTCATATAGAGTGCAAGTTGTGTGTCAAAAATGTGACGGAGGAAATGGTACTGCACTGTTATGGACTGAATGTGTTGATACCAAACACTGTACTTTTTTTACCCCTTGTAGAAAAAAAAAAAAAAAAAATCAGATTATTAAACTTATGGCCGATTTACAATCATAACTGTTAATCTGTTGGCTGACTGTTTTCTTCAGGTGATGTTATTGGCAAATCCCAGCCTAGATGATCTGTATCACAAATCATGTGCCCTTGCTGAAGACTCTCAGGAGGTTCGAGAAGCTTTCCAACATCCTGCAAGGTTGATCAAGGTACTGGAAGTTTGTCAGTTGAATGAATTGTGCTCCTTTGTCATCTTGAATTTTTTTGAAGCTAATCAAAGGCACATTTGAGAACTGGAAAGTGATGTTTAAAGACCTATTCCATTTCCGAAGCAAGTTGTGGAATAAAACATAGTGATCCCTCTTCTCTATGTACTGTTTCCTGCTGAGGATTAGAACTCTTTAGAACATGGAATATTAATGTGCATCCAGTAAATTTTTTTTCAATCACAGTGGTACCTCGGTATACATCCTTAATCCGTTCCAGATGCTTTGACTTATACCAAACAGGACGTATACCAAACTAATTTTTTCCATAAGAAATAAAGGGAAAATGATTAATCCGTTCCCATGAAAATAAATCCTATTATTGGCATATTATACATTGATGGGGTTGTATAAAATAATTTAAACACTGCTTAATACTAAAATACATAAATACAAAAGCAATTAGATGAAATAAATGAAAATTTTACCTCAATTTACTTTTTAATAACGTCTTTGTTTTTCACAATCGTAGCTACCGTCGTTCTCGTTATACGATCTGCAGCAACTATGTCCCGGATACGCATGCCACCTTCATGCTTTTCAACAATCAATTCAAATTTACACGAAAAAACACAAAATCACGTGAAAATTCACAGAGTTATAGCGTGGGTTGTTCACTGAATGCTAGCAACTGCTGTACTGACGCTCATGGGCAGTCGTGGCTTTGTCTCGAGAGAGGTAAACAAGGGTAGTGTAGTGTTCTCTAGATTGAAGTAGCGACACACTCAGAATAATGTTTCCAATGCTGTTTATTTTGAACCATGTTTAACCAACTCTCCATACAGCGTGCCTTCTAAACCACACCCTTCCCTCTGGCAGTCATACATCTCAAAAGATGCAGACCATAGCAATCAACACCCGAACATAAAGCAATGGACAAAAGCATCATTGAATAATCATATACAACAGGTAGCATACAGGTTGTTCACTGAATGCTAGCAACTGCCGTACTGACGCTTGTGTGCAGTTGTGGCTAAACAAGGGTAGCACGCAAGTCGTATTCCAAACAAAGGTCGCATACCAAGCAAAATGTTTCATGTCCAAACAGTACGTTATACCAAGTTGGACTTATTCCAAAGCAGATGTATACCAAGGTATCACTGTATTAGTAGAATTACATTTATAAAGTAATTATAGCAAAATAGTTTTTTCATTATCTATGCTATAATTTCCATAATGGTTAGTTAACCAATTAATAAATAATAGTCTGTGATTTTAAAAAATGTAAAGAATTCTTAAATTAAGTTTCATTTAATTGTTTTCAGATTAGTCTTGCCAAGAAAAAGTTAAAATCAATTGCCAGTTCATATATGCAAAAAGAAGTTGTGTACAGATCAGGAGATAACTACAAAAGTCATAGCCCTTCATCGGTATTTTTATTCACAAGATGTATTATGGAGTTAGCAAACCCTTGACTACTTTGGGACATCTATGCCCGCTGGATGGCAATGCAGGGAAGATATTTGTTAAATAAACAATGAAGCCAACAGCAGATTTGAAAAAGCCACTGGGTTTTAAGTTATAATTGGTAAATCAGCCCAAGCAAGTTAAGGTAACAAAAAAGGTGATTCCTTCCTCAATAAAGCCATCATTGACTTCTATTTGAAGAACTTTTTGGGGTTCTTGAGCCATACATTTTGTGAATGATAGGTTTAGCAGGATGTTGTTATAATGAATATCATTGGCAGTGACTAAGGAAAATATAAAAGGTACCGACAAATGTGTGAAGAAATTGGTAATGCATTTTAAAAACCAAAACTGGAAAGAAATGTCACATTTTACAATGAATACTTGCAGCAAAAGAGCCTTTATACCTGCTCACTATTCAGGGAGAGGATGTACAGGTGGTGTACTTCTACAAGTACTTGGATTCCACAACAATGAGCAGTTTTTGAAAACATTTTTTTCTCAGTTCTTGAATGGATGTCAGTCTGACCTGTTATTTTTTCTTAGTTTTTAGTTGGCATGAAGGGAAAGGATGAGGCTATGGCTATTGGTGGGCACTGGTCTCCATCTCTGGATGGCATCAATCCTGAATCGGATCCCTCTGTGCTGATAAAGACGGCAGTCCGTTGTTGTAAGGCTCTCACAGGCATTGATCTAAGTTTATGCACTCAGTGGTAAGTATAATTGTAAATGTTTATGAAAATAGCTTAAGATCAATTTTTTTCATTGTTGTCATTGAGTAGTTTGTGAAAGCAATATTTTCTATATTTTACAGGACACTGCATGCTTTATATATTGTTTTTCGTTATGTTTAGTGTTTTGCAGGTTTTTGATTTTTCGGTTCACTCTGATATTTTATTACTGTTTGTTTTTATTTTTTAATGAAAGAAGCTGTGCACTAATTTTGCTATTTGAAGAACCTTGTTGGAGAAGAAAGAAAGCAGTTTACAACATCAGCATTTGGTTTTTCCTTTTTTCCTCTTTTTTTAATTTCAATAACGTTCTTTTTTTTTTTTTTTTTTTTTTTTTTTTTTTTTTTTTTTGCATCTTTGCTCAGACTTTTTCAATGATTGTGCAATTACTTACTCCTTTAAAGAATGAACAATCTAAAGTGCCCAGGTTCCTATTGTTCTTCGATGGAGATGTTTGTAAGAAGACTGGAAGAGGCACTTTTACAGTTGTCTAGAAAGAGTAGTGGAATTTGTCTTTAAAACAGCCTTAGTGATCTATGAATGTGGTAGGGCTATGTGAGATGTCTGATAGACTTTTTGTTTCCAATACGCTTCTTCCCTTGCGACAGGTACCGTTTTGCAGAGATTCGCTATCATCGCCCTGAGGAGACCCACAAGGGGCGTACAGTTCCAGCTCATGTGGAGACAGTGGTTTTATTTCTCCCGGATGTTTGGCATTGTCTTCCCACCCGCTCTGAGTGGGAAACCCTCTCCCGTGGATACAAGCAGCAGCTGGTCGAGAAGCTCCAGGCTGAACGAAAGGAGGCTGATGGAGAACAGGCACTGAACGCTAATCCCTTTTTTCTTATTTCCGCTTCTCACAGGCACAGGAAACACAGGCACAAAAAAAAAACACACATCATTGCACACACACATTACACATTGTATGTATATATTTATATATATATATCGAGGGAGAGAGATTGGGAGGAGTGTAGACTACATTACCAAACTGTATCCAGCAACTGGTAAAACAGCTTCCAGCTGACTGGTAAACATTTGTGTAGTTTCCAGTCTTACTGAAGTCTCTTCATGATCATATTTAAAGTATTGGCTTTCTATTAGGAGATTTGGAAGTTTGTGTTCTTATTATTCAATTTATTTTCAATTTTTTTAGGATTCTTTTGTAGCTGTTTTGAAGAAGGTTCACAACAAAATGTAGCTGGAATCTGGGGACCAGTTGCTGAATTTGAAAGTAAATTATTTCTGAGCAGTATTTATTATTAAAATAAAATCCTCCCATCTGCAAAAAAATTCTAAATTCTGTCTTTCATATATGTCCCATTGGTCCTGGTGTGGTCCTCTGCAATTGGGTTCTATGTAGAGGCTTTAAAATATTTGGTTTACAGGCCAGTTCCCTGAACACAAGTTCTGAAGAAGAACAGTAAACCACGTGGTGGTGGGGAAAAAAAAGTGGAGCGCACACTGATTGGCCAGGGCACCCAATCGTGTGTGTTTATCTGCTTGATGAGTCATCGGAAGTTTCTGTCATTGCTCTTCTTTTTGTGTTCCACAGATCTGGCTTTGATTGGCTGATGAGTGACATTTGATCAGATTAAGACAATAGATTTTTTATTTAATATAGCAGTGGATTTATCTAATCAATAACCTATTAGGAGGCGACACTGAGAAACAGTTCTGACCTTACTACTTGCACGGATCAACCTAGATCAATAGATGACAGGCTTATGCTAGAAAATGTGAAGCTTAATGATTATGTAACTTTCTAATCTTAGGAAGAGGAAGAAAAGGATGAAGGGGAGCTGAAAGAGATTTCTACTCCAACTCATTGGTCAAAACTGGACCCCAAGTCAATGAAGGTACACTCTACAGAGTTCTGCTAGGGTTCATAGAAGCTGAATTATTTTTAGAACTTTTAACATTCAATTTTTTTCTTTGTAAAATATCACTTATAGTTACTGCATTTCTCTGTTTATGTTAAATTGAGCGTCCTTTTCTTACAGCTTCACTACATAGACCATAAAGAATTTTTTTTTTTTTTTTGTTTTGCAAAGCTTTTAACTTTAAATATGAGCTAATCTTAAGGGGTGGAGGAGAGAGGTGTTATTTCTAAGAGTATGCTCTTTACATCATTTAGTGCGGTTTTTATTCTAATTGCAGCTTCAAACTCCAATATTTTAAGTGTCGTGTTTGGGAGAAATTTAATTGTTTTAGAGTCCAGGTAATAATTTATATATGTTTGCCAAACAGAATAGGCATTTCAATTTTATTTCCAATTTATCTAATTTTGTTATAATTTCTGCTTCTTTCAAAGGTTCAGTAATGCCTTGCATGTAAAGAAAATCATTCATTCAGAATCCTCATTGTGACTCAATTTTTAAAGCTTGTCATTTCTATAGTTTTTACACAGCATCATATGCCATTAGGCATTATTATACCCAATAAATAGTATGATCAATTTATTAGGTGGAACTATCAATCACATTTAAGTGTTTTGTACCCTAAAGGTAAATGATCTTCGTAAGGAACTGGAAAGCCGCAGCCTTAGTTCAAAAGGATTAAAGTCTCAGTTAATTGCTCGTTTGATGAAACAGCTGAAAGTGGAGGAACAAACAGATGAATTGAAAGAACCAGAAAAAACAGACAATACAGAAGAGGAGGAGGAAGAACAGATGAAGGCAGAAGAAGACAAAGAGGTAAATTGTATCTTTAGTAAAGAGTATAAAAAATGAACCCAAGCGGAACAGCAGTTATTGTTCTGAAAGACATAAATGTTTTCTTTTTATTCTTTTACTAGACATTAAGCCCGTTAAAATAACGGGCACTAGAACCAGTAGTGCATAAACATTTGTATGAACAGTCTATATTAAATGGCAAGGGACCTTGTATGTGGCTGTAATATGTGTCACTGTATTGTGTGCCTTTAATTTTCTCTCTCAGTAATACTGGTTTGTATTTCCGTGAAATGCCTGTAATTTTGTCTGACAGTAATACAGTGGAACCTCAGTTCACGACCATAATTCGTTCCAAAACTCTGGTTGTAACCTGATTTGGTCGTGAACTGAAGTAATTTCCCCCATAGGATTGTATGTAAATACAATTAATCCATTCCAGACCGTATGAACTGTATGTAAATATATATTTTTTTAAGTTTTTAAGCACAAATATAATTAACTATACCATAGAAAGCACAGCGTAATAGTAAACTAAATGTAAAAACATTGAATAACACTAAGAAAACCTTGAACAACAGAGAAAACTAACACTGCAAGAATTTGCGCTGTAGCCTTATGACCCGCTCGCTAAAAGCTCTTTTTTTAATGAGTTTTAAGCACAGGGGAAAAAATGAACATTTGAAAAATCTGTAATTTAATAAACAACCAAGAAAAGTAACATTGCAACAATGCACGTGCGCGCCTGTGTGTGTGTGTGTGTCTCTCTCTTGCGCGCCTTTGTGTGTGTCTCTCGCGTGTGTCTCTTAAGCGCACGCCTCTGTGTCTGTGTGTGTGTCTGTCTGTCTGTCGGTCGTGCCCGTGTGTGTGTCTCGCATGCGCCTGTGTGTGTGTCTGTCTCTCTCTCTCTGCACAGGAAGAGACTGAACACGTGCTGTGTGGCCCCGCGCATGCGCACTTCTCCAGAAGACACACACACGGACACCGCGCGCCTGTGTGTGTGTGCGCGTGACTCGCGCGCGCCTGTGTGTGTGTGTGTGTGACTCGCACGCGCCTGTGTGTGTATCGGTCTCTCTCTCTGCACAGGGAATGCACAGGAAGAGACTGAACACGTGCTGTGTTGCGCCGCGCATGTGCACTTCACCAGAAGACACACACGGACACGGACATGATGTTTCTGTTTAAAGAATACTTTTAAAACAGTAAGATATAATTTATGTACTAACATAAACAGAAGAGACAAACAAAAGTGCAGAATTTAAAATATGTCATATATCCTTTGACAAGGAGGTGACCTCATTATCTTTTGCACATTTGATGCCTTTTTTGGTTTGTTTAACACTGCAGTGTCCCAAGCATTAAGTCTTCATTATGACTTTTTCTGCTCAGACTCTCTGGCATAATCTCTTTTTAGTGAAAAGGGCTTAAATTGCTTTGTTTTTCTGTTAAAATTTTGGACTGAAAAGTATTCAGGCCCAACATTTTTTTTTCACATGAAAATTAATGGGATTTTGATCAGTTTGACTGGGGATGTTTGTGTCAATCAGATACCTGCTCCATGCCTCTCAAATTTATTTACATAAACTGTTACAGACATTTAAAATTTAATTTTTTAAGTGTTCTTTCCCCTGTTTAGTACTTGGTTTAGCCATCCTCTTGCAACTTTTATTTGTAACTAGCTGAAATACCCAGCGTTGTCTGGGAGGAAAATGTTTTTTTTTTTTTTTTTTTTTTTTTAATTTTTGAGAAAAATAGAATAAAAAAACCCTACAACTTTAAAAATAAAAATAAATAAACAATGAAGACTCAATAATGTGCTTGTTTTACAGTCATTTGTGTGTATGTTATCATCCAGTTGAGAGTGTCAACTGGATGATAACATGCATACAAGATCAACATGCATACAAGATATATAGATATATATATATATAGAGAGAGAGAGAGATGTTGTTTTTGGATATGTTTCAATTAATTCTGAATAGCACGATAGAGCAAGATTTGCACAATCACCATAGGAAAATTGTTTCAGCTTGCCCCATGTTAGTTGGTGAGGGGCAGTAAACGGCAATTGTTTTGGTCTCACCACAGATGTTCAACAGGGTTAGGGTCAGAAACTTTGACTGGACCACTCAATAACATCAATTTCCTTTATTTTTAAGACACTCCATTGTTTCTGAGGTAGTGGACTTTGGGTTAGTTTACTGTTGAAGTTTAAGCTTTCTGGCAGAGGAGAGCCTGTTTTCATCCAAGATCATTTTCCCATAAGTCTTGCCCAGATTGTCAGTCATTGCTTCTGAAAAGCATCCTCACAACATGATACTGTCACCATCACATTTGACAGTAGGGGTGTTGTTACCAGGTTGATGTACACTGATATATTTATGTCACACATTCCATATAGTGTTCAAGTCAAAACGTTCCACTTCAGTGTCCTTAGAGCACTAGACGTTCTACCACATCTTTCCAGTATGTTCTAAGTGATGCCTTGTAAACTTCTTGTGAGCAAGCACATCTTTTTTTTTTTTTTCCTAGCCGTGGCATTTTCCTGTGACTTTCAAAGTGACAACAAGTTGCACAGTATCCTCTCTGGCCTGCTTTTATTGTTTAGAAGGGTGGCCTGGCCTAGTTAGTATGGCTGTAGTTTCATATTTTTTACACTCATTGTGAGATGGGCTGCAAATAACTTGGGTTTGTTCAATTCTCTGGAGATAGTTTTATAACATTCCCTATATCTGTACTTCTCAGCAATTAAACTTGTTTTGAATGTTCTTGTGTCTTCATTTCAGTTTCTTTTGTTGAAAATCCATAACATACTGTTGAACCTAAGTCAGAGAGGGAATGTTTATCCTCATAATTTAATTGATTCAGACATTTCCTACTCAGGTGGAGAAACCATCAACAAATAGAGTTAATTGGTAAAGTGATACACTGCACCTACACAAAGTTAGCCTTTTAGTTACAAAGGTTAGAAGTAATTTTTAAAGCTCAAAATTGTGATTTTTTCCATTTTAACAAATTGTTGAAAGTTTTTTTTTCGTGTACTAGGATGATGCACATTGTTTGTAGATAAGCTAAAAAAATTGTTTCTTTTCATATTTTGCAAGTTTATAATCTGAGGCAGTAAAATGTGAAATTAGCTTTGGGAGCTAAATACTTTTTCAGGCCACTGTAATTGATCAAGTACCATGTACGTGTTTCATCATGATACACAAGGCAACCTTCTTGCCTAAGTGTTTACTGCAGTAGTGTGTTTGCTCTGCTCCTTGAGCCTTCTACGTATGTTCTTTGTGCCCTTTGTCCTTTTGATATTTATTACATTTATATACAAGTAGATTTTTTTAATCATTCAGAAAACAAATTTATATAAAAATCTGCAAAAATTTCATAAGTTTCATTCTCATTAACTAGTATCAAATTTGTCTTAGTTCAGTACTAATTGGATGGTAAGTCCTAAGAAATTATTAAATTCATAAAACCACTTTTGCATTTCTTTAAGTTTTATTACTCATAAAATATACGTTTTGCTTTCTTTTCAATGGCTATGCATTTCATAAATAACATTGGTGATTTGTGTGAAATTACCCAAGCTGTAGCAACGGGGGGTGCCTCTCTGTTATTTAATAAAGTACCATAATGAATCAATTTCAGGAGGAAGAAAAACGACGCCTGGAAGAAGTGGAACGCCAGCGAAGAGAGCGTCGCTACATTCTACCAGACGAGCCTACAATTGTCGTGCATCCAAACTGGGCTGCTAAGAATGGCAAATTTGATTGCAGCATCATGTCGCTGAGTGTTCTGCTAGACTACAGACTCGAAGACAATAAAGAGCATTCTTTTGAAGTAATTGTGCTGCTTTTATTTTACTTTTTTTCCCAAAATTAATTTTCTTTCCCATTTCTTAGTAGGTTGCGCTTACTGCGCAAGCTGCCATTCATATTTTATGTATACCACATCTTCATTTTCTGCTGCTGGTCTTCCAGAGTCCAAATTTCTTAAGAAAACTGTACTTTACATGGATGAAACAATGAAGCAGAAACATCAAGCACAAGTTACCAAAGGCCACATCATCTAATTTTTAGAAACCTCTGTGGTTTGCTTGTTAATTATGACAAAGCCAAAATTGATATACGTATAAGACTGAGAGATTTATGTATTTGTAATAACTTTTAGGCTTTTTATATATCATTTTTCTACTTTCTCCACATCATAGAATTACGTGTTTATTTTTAGTTTTGATCACAGCTGAGCTTGCAACTTGTCCTGTAAAAAGGTCTTGAGAAAACAGAAATGTGACTGATGCCCAATAACTGCAAACATTTAAAGTCAGAAGGATAAGAACCATGAACATTTTCTTAGTTCTGGGAGATCTTTCATAGTCCTTTCACGAAGACACATCAGGGAAATATCCACAGGAACAAAATGTATAATTTATAGATTGTATTGCATCCTGTTTCTTTGCTTAGTGTTAACAGAGCAGTTCTGCAGGAAAATTGACCCATTTAGACTCATTTATGGCACGCTATTTAAACATTCCCTGTGTTGTGCCAATTCCTATTTTTGATATCTGTAAATATAATGTGATTAGTCAGAATTTATAATTTTACATATGGCCATTTTGCTTGTGAAATGTGGCAAAGGTTTACCGTGGGTGGATTTTGTAGCTTTCAGTTGCATATGTGTAATAAAATCTTGAATAATTGAGATTGCACTTTCAAATCTTCAATGAGATTGAATTAAAGATAACAAAAATACATTAAGATATGTAAAATGCTGTTTTAAATAGTCAAAATGTAATTGACAAAATATAATAATTTAAATTACTCAAAATTACTGAAGTCTATTTGAATTTTTACTAGACTTGAATGTATTTATAGATATCTCTATTATGAATTTTACTACTAGGACTGTGATTAGATATTTCAAAGTAAAATCTTCATATAAGTAAACTGAAATCTCTCAGTTGTGTATATCAAAAACTGCATTGTAGATATCATTACCCATTTGCAATTGAATTGTTTACCAATCAAATGTATATTGTAGATTATCTCAAATCCAAAGTCTGACTGGTAAAAATAATACTTTACAAATCCTATATGTAATTTTGACTTAATATAATGCATTTATGGATAGTGAAAGGAAGCAATTAAATATTAAAAAGCTTGACATATATGCAAGCATGCCTAGAAAACAGTTAAGGGTTTCTGTAAAAAAAGAAAAAAGGGGGGGGGGGTACTGGCAGGTGGGTGCTTGCAGGTTGTCAATCACAGTGACATTTTAAAGATTGTTTGCTAATTTGTTGTAACTTTCTTGTCAGGCTGCAGCGTGAGTAAGAAAAAATAAATCGATGCACCAGAAACTCAGAAAATTAGGTTACAGTGTCACTGCCATAACACCAGCTTCTTTGATATAACAAAACCATATATTGAAGAGGAATTGTGAGTTTACAAGTGATCTTGCAGACTTGTCAAAAAAGAAACAACTTCTGGCTGCCAAAGCTATGGCGTTAAAAGCAACTGGCCATGAAGAATATGTAAAGTTGCCACACACTATTGGGCAACTTATCCACTTGATCGGCTCCTTTAAAAGAGAAGGTTGTGTACAAATAGTTCAATGATTTCATTTAATTTGGTGAAAATTTCTAAAGTGGCTAGTCTGACCTACAATTTTGGGACTAGAGGACTACTGGTCATTTCATGCCCTAAAGTAAATCTTTTTAATTTTTTCCACTCTAGGAAATGCACTCCTGCAATTTAAAAAACGTGTTACGTGAACAATTTTTAATTATACTTTGTGTATTTTCCCTATTTGGGACCATTGTCTCTTTCTGCTGTTATTGCCACATGTGAGTATAGGTAACAGGGAATTCAAAATAGAATGTTTTCATAGTTTTTTTAAATTAAATGGTTAAATTATATTGGCTAGCAAAATATTAGTTATCTGTAATATTTCAGTAGTATAGGCTTACTTTTATCTATGCATTTGTCAGTTTTAGCTTAACATTTTATCTACCGTGCACTTATTGGTATATTTGTAAATGGAGTGATAGATTCTCAGCTGTGATTTTTGAACCCACAGTTTTTTGCTCCAGTTGTATTTAACTACATACATGTTAATTGTTTACTTTGCAGGTATCTTTGTTTGCTGAACTGTTCAATGAAATGCTTCAGAGAGACTTTGGTTACCGCATATATAAAGCAGTGGCGTCCCTCCCTCAGAAGGATGAAAAGACAGATAAAAAGGAAAAGGTTAGAAAAGATGATAAAAAAGATACAGAGAGGAAAGAAGTAGATAAAAAGGATTATACCAAGAGTAAAGAAAGCCGTGATGAAGACAACGTTGAGCCGATTGCTAAAAGAAATAAATTATTTGAAGAGAAAGAAGAAAGAAAGGTAATTAAAGTTAGACTTTATTATACCTAGCTAAGTTGCAGATGTAATTACTTATTTGTAATTACTATCTTGCCTGTGATAAAAAGAAAAATAATAATGGTCTACTAGGATAAAATAGACTAGTATTTTGTTTTCTGTGTTACTGTTAATGATTGACATTCCATAGGCCAATACCACACTTCAGACAAATAAAAGGGGAAATACCATGCATATTTGTAACTGCTTTTATGTAAGATGACTGCTAAGTGAATCTAACAATATGAAGCATAACACCCTTGAACGTACAACATGCTATGAAGTTTGCATAAAGATCAAAAGTGTTAGCGTTTATATGAAATACCAGTGTTTCACTAAGTGTATGTAGTATTTTTTTTTTTTAGAAATAGGTAGCAAATTGATAATCAATAAATTTCAACACTATCTTGTATAAAAGTAAAAAAAGGAAAGTAAAAAAAATCATATGTGGCCAACACATGATTTTCTCTGTATTTGCAACATGAGTACAGTATATGCTGTGAATTTAGTGAAGATTATGCACAATGTAGTAGTAGAATTCTATTTAAAAGTTCTAAACTTTACAAGCTCAAAGTTCTAGCTTTGAATTCAAAATTAACAAATGTTTTTCAAAGTACTATATGTATGTGCTAATTTTTGTGAACAGAGGTTTAAGCTGTTGTTGATGTTAATGTTGAAAACTTTGAGCTTTTAAAGCTCACAGTTGAATAGTTGGGAAAATTCACCCCAAAAAAAACAATCTGTTAAGACTGTAATTTGCCAACAACATTTCATAACAGTCTACTCATTCTCGAGTTATGTAAAGCTTTTACCACAGACACATAAACACACACAGTCATGTAAAAAAGTAAGTGCACCCATTAGCAACTGTTGACTTTTTCAACATAATTGAACAGGCAAACAGATCTTCATGCAAACAGTGTGTACAGACACACTCTCGTAATTTAAATTTACAAAAATGCAATTTGATCACTTGGTAAAAGTAAGTACCCCTACATTTATCACCACTTTAAATCCATAAAATCAAAATGAGGTATTACAAATTAGGTGGCAATGGTTAGGACCTCCTCCGGGAGTATGCAGGTGGAACCTGCCTTATTTAAACTGGTGTTCTCTTTGCTGTTAATGTGTGTTGTGTCATCATGCCAAGATTTACAGGGCTCTCTAAGACCCTCAGAAAGAAGGTTGCAGATGCCTATGAGTCAGGCAAGGAATTTTTAATAAAATTGCCAACTTATTTTAAATCAATCATTCCACTAATAAGGAAAATAATTTACAGGAGGCAAACATTTCAGTCGACTACTAGTTTGTCCAGGACTGCCCAGCCCAGCAAATTCAGCACAAAAGCTGGCTGCTTGATACTAAAAGAAGTCTCCAAGTGCCCCACCATTTCATTGTGGGATCTACAGATAATCTGTCAAAGTGCATGCATCTGTAATCAGAACACTATTGCAGAAATTTGACCTGTATGTGAGGTGTATCAGGAAAAAGCCTCTGATGTCCTAAAAGAACATTGGAGCAAGTCTACAGTTTGCCTTTGAACATATACACAAAGACCATACCCTCTTGAACAATGCTGTGGACAGATGAAGCAAAGATACAATTGTTTGGACACAGTAACAGCAGACAGGTTTGGTGCAAACTAAAGACAGCATTTCAGGAAAAAAAACTGCTGGGGCTGCTTTGCTGCATCAGGGCCTGGGCAGATGCACTGACTGAGTCAGCTCTGAATTTTGCAACATATCAAATAGTGTTTGAGGAGAACAAGAGGCCATCTATCTGAAAGTTGAAGATGACCAGAAATGGACCTTTCAACATAGTGATTCAAAGTATACTAGTAAAAACTAGCTAAAAAAAACAAATGTGGAATGTAAATGTACACTTAAGAAAACCCATAACAAAAAGAATTTTGATTGACAGAGAGGACAAAATTTCACCAACTCAGTGTCAGGGGCTGGTCGGAAGTTATGCAAAATGCCTACAATATGTTGTATCTTCTAAAGGGGACAATGCCACCTTCTGTGGCCAAGGGTATACTTACTTTTTCCCCTGTAGACCATTACATCTATTGATATTTTTTGTTGAGAGAAATGTTGAAAATGCTAATTTTCCTTATGTTTATATTCAGGTATATCACATTTTTTCACGTTTGTATGAAGATCCAATATTTGCCTGTTCAAATATGTTGAAAACATCATCAGTTTTGACACGACTGTATCAATCCAGAAGTGCTCAAACTGGTCCTAGAGATAGCAAAGCATGTTTTTCTTCCCCACAATTTGGTAAAATTAAAAATACATTTTTGCAGTTTTCATGGTCATTTCGTTCTACAGAGTGAAGATTGCTGTATAATTATGAAAGCTCTAAAACTTAACTCATGGTCTTTATGCTGCAAAGTCTATACTAATTGATTTGCTCAGAATGACCAGTTTCATCAAAATTTCTTTCATTTTTACTCACAAGCACCCATTATCAAATTTCACAAACTCTGATTGATGTCACTGCGTAGAAAATTTATAACTGCAATTCATCTGATCTTTATATGAAAAGGATGACAAAGAAAAAAGGAAGGAGGAGCTGAAAGATGAAGATGAAATTGATGAGGAAAGCAATAACGCCACTGCTGAGGAGTATGACCCTATGGAAGCTGAAGAGGCAGAAGAAGATGATGAAGACGGTAGACTAAATATGTTTTTAATTTTGTAATTTATCCCACTGGAAGTTTGTAAAGTTTAAGTTAGAAAGTGCCATACGTTTCAGGTGTGTTTTGCAACTGATTTATTTGATGTAAGAAGTTGGGGCATTTCACATATTTTACTTATTTTAATCAGTGGTCATATCTTTTGATGAAATTTTTGTAGTAATGACTCGCATTCAAAATAATAGTGATGATATAATGCACTTACTTGTGCTAGTACACTACATCAAACACATGCCTTTTTAACAGAATTTATAGTGTAGTTAAAAGGGAACACAAATAGCCTTCTGATGGCTTAGTAGCTTTTGTAGACTGCAGATTCCAGTTTAAGCGATGTAAAAATGGTATTGATGTGTGTCGGTGGAGGATCTGTGACTAATTTTTTCAATTTTCTTAAACGTTTTTGAAAGCATGTCCAATAGAGTAGTACCCAATGATTAGCAACTAAAAAAAACTATTAATACAAAATGACAAATGCAGTACTTCCTTAAAATCACCGTCAGTATTACCCTATGAAAGGAACTGAAATAAATTCCCCACGTAGCTATTAATTTTCATTAAAACAATGTAATTCATTAAAATGATATACATAAGTAAGAACTTGGACAGGAACAGTTCACATTTAGATCTAGGATGAGAGCATTTGGGTAGAAAAATCTATCCTAAAGTACCTTGTGAAAAGTTTTTTTTTCCTTTTTTCCCAGGAAGCATCCTAAATCTGAAAAATTCCACAGTATTGTGCATGGTGTGTCAGGTGTAATGCAAAGGTAGTGTAAGGTAGAGAAACAAGCATCCTTATAGAGATGATTGTCAGTTTTAGATTTTAAATAAGATTTTAGTTATTTTGAGTAATTAAGTAGATACATTTGATCTCAAAATTCCATTATATACAGGTTTAAATTGACTGTCCAACAGTTATGAAATGCATGTGTTATTTTTGCATCATGGTTTTGTTCAACTGGTGTAAATGTAAAACGTATAGATTTATATTTAATAGTAGTATATTTCATAATCAATTTGTGTATGCGTCAGTAGTGGGGGGAGGGGTGTATAATAAAACTGTTTCCTTGAATCATACACATGTACATTCTCAAACCAGCTTCATCCAATTAAGTTCTGGTTGGGGGGTGGTCAGGCGGGAGACATCCCAGCAGTACCCAGTGCATGGGAAACCATTATGCATACAGTGCATCCGGAAAGTATTCAAAGCGCATCACTTTTTCCACATTTTGTTACGTTACAGCATTATTCCAAAATGGATTAAATTCATTTTTTTCCTCAGAATTCTACACACAACACCCGATAATGACAACATGAAAAAAGTTTACTTGAGGTTTTTGCAAATTTATTAAAAATACAAAAACTGAGAAAGCACATGTACATAAGTATTCACAGCCTTTGCTCAATACTTTGTCGATGCACTTTTGGCAGCAGTTACAGCCTCAGGTCTTTTTGAATATGATGCCACAAGCTTGGCACACCTATCCTTGGCCAGTTTCGCCAATTCCTCTTTGCAGCACCTCTCAAGCTCCATCAGGTTGGATGGGAAGCGTCGATGCACAGCCATTTTAAGATCTCTCCAGAGATGTTCAATCTGATTCAAGTCTAGACTCTGGCTGGGCCACTCAAGGACATTCACAGAGTTGTTCTGAAGCCACTTCTTTTGATATCTTGGCTGTGTGCTTAGGGTCATTGTCCTGCTGAAAGATGAACCGTCGCCCCAGTCTGAGGTCAAGAGCGCTCTGGAGCAGGTTTTCATCCAGGATGTCACTGTACATTGTTGTAGTCATCTTTACCTTTATCCTGACTAGTCTCCCAGTTTCTGCCGCTGAAATACATCCCCAAAGCATGATGCTGCCACCACCATGCTTCACTGTAGGGATGGTATTGGCCTGGTGATGAGCGGTGCCTGGTTTCCTCCAAACGTGATGCCTGGCATTCACATCTAAGAGTTCAGTCTTTGTCTCATCAGACCAAAATTTTTATTTCTCATGGTCTGAGAATCCTTCAGGTGCCTTTTGGCAAACTCCAGACGGGCTGCCATGTGCCTTTTACCAAGGAGTGGCTTCCGTCTGGCCACTATACCATACATGCCTAATTGGTGGATTGCTGCTGAGATGGTTGTCCTTCTGGAAGGTTATCCTCTCTCCGCAGAGGACCTCTGGAGCTCTGACAGAGTGACCATCGGGTTCTTGGTCACCTCCCTGACTAAGGCCCTTCTGCCCCGATCGCTCAGTTTAGATGGCCGGCCAGCTCTAGGAAGAGTCCTCCAGCTCTAGGAGGAGTCCTGGTTTCGAACTTCTTCCACTTACGGATGATGGAGGCCTCTGTGTTCATTTGGACCTTCAAAGCAGCAGAAATTTTTCTGTAACCTTCCCCAGATTTGGGCCTCGAGACAATTCTGTCTCGGAAGTCTACAGACAATTCCTTTGACTTCATGCTTAGTTTGTGCTCTGACATGAACTGTCAACTGTGGGACCTTATATAGACAGGTGTGTGCCTTTCCAAATCATGTCCAATCAACTGAATTTACCACAGGTGGACTCCAATTAAGCTGCAGAAACATCTCAAGGATGATCAGGGGAAACAGGATGCACCTGAGCTCAATTTTGAGCTTCGTGGCAAAGGCTGTGAATACTTATGTACATGTGCTTTCTCAGTTTTTTAATTTTTAATAAATTTGCAAAAACCTCAAGTAAACTTTTTTCACGTTGTCATTATGGGGTGTTGTGTGTAGAAATCTGAGGAAAAAAAATGAATTTAATCCATTTTGGAATAAGGCTGCAACATAACAAAATGTGGAAAAAGTGATGTGCTGTGAATACTTTCTGGATGCACTGTAAGATGCCACTCTATCAGAGAGCACATCTCATCACATACTGAATTTCCACCACTGTCATTGTATTTTCAGCTAACCAAATCTGCATTGTCTTTGGGAATGTGGGAGGAAAACCCATACAGGCACAGGGAAAATGTATAGACTCCACTCGTACAAGATAGAAACACTGTGCCACTGCCATCCCTGTCAGAGTTCTGTTAAGTTTTAATTTTAATATCTGCTTTACATTTTTATGTTTTATCTTTCATGCAACTTAAAATTTCTCTTTTTGCACAAACTGTTTTTTTCCCATTTTAACACTAGAATTACCAAAGCTTACGAAAAAACTCATAAATCTGGCCCACCTTAAATCCCTTTGCTCCTTTCCGTCAGCATCTTTTGTCTTGTAAATGTGTCGATAAGCACAAGCAACCTACTATTCCATCCCCCCCACAGCTGCAGAAATGCCACAAAGTTCTCCCTGTTCCAGCCTTCATTATCTGGGAGTGAAGTGCTGGAGTTTTAGAGTGGAAATAATAGATCGTTATTTGGAACACATGCATTTCATGTGTGTTCTGTTTCTACAATAATCGGTGTAAACACATTATTAAAACAGAAACAATTTTCATATTTTAGTAATAAATGACAAAATGTAGACAAACTATATAATGTGTAAAGCCTGAAGTGCAAATAAACACTTTCATAAAAGGTTCAAGCATGATGCAACAGTTTCCGTGGCGCAACGGTAAGAATTGCTGACTTGTAATCAAGAGTCCCCGGTTTGATCCTGACTGCCTCGTTTATTTACCGTTTTGAGTAGTGAGCTGCTCTTATTGTTAATATTGTGGACGTTTATGCTGGCACTGTTGGGGTCAGATCAGGAGGGGATGGAGAGCGTGAAAGTGACTGAGAGAATAAAAGTGAAAAAAGCTAACTTTTACAAGTAACATAAATTTACACCCAACCTGTTCATTTTCAAATAAGGCATTAGTGCGATGATGTTTTCTGATTGGTACTATTCATATCATACAATGATTTCTTCAAAATGTCACATATATTTGTCTCTTTCTTTTTTTCTCCGGTGCCGCACTGACATCAATCCTGTGCAGACTAGGCAAGATCAGGGGGGAAAAAAAAATGTGGTTACTAATTACAAGCGCAAGAAGGTACGCGGATGAATATGAATAATATTGCATCCGTGCCACAATGTTTTCCAAAATGTACTATACAGGTCATAAAATGAATAATTCCAAATATCATATATATCTATTGTTTTTTTGTCAGTACGGCTTTGACATCATGGACCATAAAGCGCATACTAATTCAGCATACGCAGGAACACTCAATAAAATTGAATAAAAAGAATCAATTGACAATGAGATACGAATAAGGCAGATTCGCCAACGTTTGTGTGTCAGCTTTTATCCATCCAGATCAGAGAATTTCCAGTTTGATTGTCATAAAACACCACTCACATCTACAGTTATTTCCAGTTTCAGATAAAAAGTAACAGCGTCAGATCCCTGGGTGGGTGGTAGTATGTATCGTGAGCGTGACTGAGAGAATAAAAGTGGGGGGGGGTAACTTTTTTACAAGTACTATACATTTACAGCGGCTGTTACAGATGCACATCAAATGTGTATGTGTTTATTGTATAATATTAACAATAAGAGCAGCCCACTACACAAAATGGTAAATATAGGAGGCAGTCAGGATCGAACTGGGGGACTCTTGATTACAAGTCAGCAATTCTTACCACTGCGCCACTGATCTTTGTACTTCAGGATTTACACATTATATAGTTTGTCTACATTTTGTCATTTATTACTAAAAAAAAGTTTCTGTTTTAACGATGTGTTTACACCGATTATTGTAGAAACGGAACACACATGAAATGCATGTGTTCCAAATAACGATCTATTATTTCCATTCTAAAACTCCAGCATTTCACTCCCAGGTAATGAAGGCTGGAACAGGGAGAACGTTGTGGCCATTCTGTGGTGGTGAGGGGATAGAATAGTAGGCTGCTTGTCTTGATCGGCACATTTACAAGTCAAAAGACACTGATGGAGAAGTGCGAAGGGATTTAAGGGGGCCGGATTTACAAGTTTTTTTTGTAGTCTTTGGTAATTCTAGTGTTAATCATTCTTCATGTGTTTTTATGACAACTGTTATCTCTGTTATGACTCTGTATGAATTTTATCTCTTTTTTAAGAAAGCTATGCCTTTGGTAATAAATTTTCCTCTATCATGGTTATTCATCACATGCTGTTTGAGGCAATTGGTAATAAATAAATAAATAAATAAATGCATATATATTACTTTGAGCAAAATAAAAAATGAGCAGCCAAGTTCTAAGAATGATAAACATGAAAGATTTGGTTGAGTTGACATTCAGTGTGTTGAAGAATGATCGTAGTCTAATGTAATTAGATTTTTAATGTCACAAGCATGTGCCTTTAGATTTGTGTTTTTTCTGTCTTTTGTAAAAAAAAAAAAAAAAAAAAAAAAAAAAAAAAAGTTTGAAAGTATGAATTGTCTCATGATAACTACAGAAAAAGAAGATGAAGAAACAAATGGTAAAGACAGAAGAGATTACAAAAGAGATGAAAGAAAAAATAAAGAAAGGTCTTCAAAAGATAAGGTAAGCATTTCTTAGCGTATTAGACTGTCAGGTTAATCCTCAAAATATATGCATATAGTTACAGCCAAACTATGGTATTAGGCAGCACTGTTGGATGTATGTTATTTTCTTATTGTATTTAAATTACAAATTTTATTGATCTGCATAATTTATTCATTTTAGTTGTATGTTAAACCATTTAGAAATGTTTTAGTAGTACAGTAATCCCTCCTCGATCGCAGGGGTTGCGTTCCAGACCCCCCCCGCGATAGGTGAAAATCCGCGAAGTAGAAACCATATGTGTATGGTTATTTTTATATATTTTAAGCCCTTATAAACTCTCCCACACTGTTTATAAATATTCCCCGCAGTGTTATACAGCATAATCCCTTTGTATTCTCTTAGATATTAGGTAAGATTCATTGAAATTATGTATATAAACACACTGTTTATATACAGTAAAATCTAAATATTATTTTAAAGATATTGAGTGTCTCCGATATCACATATGTTACAGCCATTACGATAGACAGGCCATCAGCAATAAATACGTACAATGCAAGAAAAATAGTATACAGTAAATGTGTGTACAATGACACTAAACGTACGTACATGTACTAAGCACTGTAAGAAGAAAATTATGGTTACCATCAATGACACGATGACTTGTCCGATAACAATGAGTTTAATTTTACTGCACAACAAAGGAGAGCGTTACAGCCCTTGTAAAGGAGCCACTTCAGGCGATTGTGTAGCACTGCCGTTGTTGTTCTTCTGGCAGTCTTCAATCCAAATCCCTAAAGCAGATTCCATCCAGACTACTGCCTTATTACATCCACTTACAACTCGTTTTGCACCCTGGTTAAAAGGACACTGCGGCCGTAGATCTTATATTCCTTTCCTACTTTTTAAATAAAAAGAATCGTAGCCTTCAACAAATCCAAAACGTTTACCTTTTCGGCAATCATTAACATCTTCTTCTTGCGCTTGGGCACGGCCCCTGAAGCAGTAGCAGATCGTTTTGGAGCCATAATGAAGGGCTTGACTATGCACAAAGATAAACACTAAAGAGCACAACTCTTTACACAGCGAAACATGTTGATGCTGAATGAGCGAGACGAGACTTCCTGGTTAACACTGCATTCAGCACGCAGGAACTCAACTGCGTGCTCTGATTGGTTAGCTTCTCAGTCAGGAGAACTTAACTGCGTGCTCCGATTGGTTAGCTTCTCAGCCATCCGCCAATAGCGTCCCTTGTATGAAATCAACTGGGCAAACCAACTGAGGAAGCATGTGCAGGAAGTAAAAAGACACATTGTCCGCAGAACCCGCGAAAAATCCGCGTTGTATATTTAGTTATGCTTTCATATAAAATCCGCGATAGAATGAAGCCGCGAAAGTCGAAGCGCGATATAGCGAGGGATTACTGTACATGTTTCTAGAAGAGCTGAATAAGAAGCTAACTAGTCATGAGTGAATTTTGTTTAAACATGGGTGTCAACAATTAGATGGCTCACTGAGTGTCACATTTCTAAACCAATCCAACTCCTCATGAAGATGGCACTCAAAGTTGGGATGGTAATTTTGAATTGCAAAGATCAGAGGTGCTGTTTTTAACCCGGTCCTACAGAGACAGTAAGCTTCGGTTTACACTGAACTGTTTACAGTTGAAAGGTCTCCTAAAAAACTGACATATAAATGTGTGTGCAGTAAGAGCATTACATGTTTTTTTAAAAATAAACATGGCTTGATGGAAAGGAAAAATCTTTCTATTGCATCAGATATGTTGGCATTCAACGGCATCAATGAACAAACATTAAATATGAATGATATGTTGTCGCGGTTACTGTATATGCTCTCTGTCTTTTCAGCATTACAAAGATAGTGTTGGAGTTGATGTAAGCTTGAAAGACATGACTGCAATATTCATGAAAATATGAACTGCAAAATATGCCTTTGAAGTAAATGGTGTGTCACACTCCGTCAGAAGTACTGGTGTTAAGAGAGCTGATAATGATGAGCCATAGGAGATGAAAATTTCAGTGCTCAAAACATCCAAATCAACAAATCTGTCTTATAACATCAGTAGATGAGGCAGCACATCTGCCTTTTGACTGCACATCTAAACAAATAACTAAAGAAATTTAACATTGCTGTCTATTTGGCAACGGAAAGTAGCCACAGCATTTTAACATGGTGTACATCCATAGACCACAATGCTTATCTAAATTGTATTTGCTGTTATGTCATATAGTGATGCAGTAGTTAAAAATAACAAAGATATTTTAGCAGACAGAGGCACTTCTCAAACATGTGGAGCCCAGTAGCTGCAGTGGATACGTGTGTGTCTGTGCCCCCTGTCTAAGGTCTCATTGCAACCTACAAATTCATTATTAAGCTTTAGTTACCTTGTGCTAATGAACTTGTTAATGGATAGCAGTAATTTGAACTTTTTATTTTCTGTCACCGTGAGTCTTTTGTTCAGTATCTTTTGCTCTCTTGCTAAAACCCCAGCAGCAATTCATAACACACGGAGTTGAGAAATTGGGAGTGGGCATTTCAAGAAGCCCTGTAGGTGTAGCCTTTGCAGTACAGGATTTTGCCACTATTCACTGCAGACTTTCTTAAGGGGTTGTCTCCAAATATGCATTCTCATTTGAGAAACACATCAGGCTTCACAAGACTATGAGCTAACAGTTTTAAATAAGGAAAATTTTTAAGCCACCTTCTTTTGCTTTAAAACTTCTTGCTTCTTTTTTTACTCCTGTATGCTCACACTGCATCCTAATGTCAGTTTATTTGTAGAGCACATTTAAAACAACATCAGTAATGCTGTAGCCAAAGTACTTTACAATAAAATATACAGTAAACATAAATACAATTAAATACTTAATAAAATATTAATAAAAAATGTCTTCTTACAGGCCTCTTTTTATATGTGCAGTGTGTACCAGTAACTTTTTTGGAACTACTTAGATAGATGTGAAGTCTATATTCAAAATGCTTCAATGCCCTCTTTATTACTATTGCAATCTTACGACTAAATTCTGTAGTTGGGTGTTGCTTTCGTGCAGTAAGCTATTTGATTTACAGTACTTGCATTTTTGATGTAGAGTCTGGATATAATGTATAATATTTGAGCAAAACACAGTGTACTGTCAACAAAAAAGGCTCACCTCCAAACTATTGTGCATCTATACTATGTAGAAATTTGTAAAGTTCCCTTAATCTCTTTTACAAAATTAACTGTTTAACTCTTTCAGGGCTGATGTTGACTTTTGTCAGCATTCAGGGGTAGAGGATGGTAATCGGCTATAAACTGAAACAAAACTCGCCCTTACTTTTTAGTTCAGCTCTCTTTGCTTGAGGGAAAGTTACGTAGCTTTGTTGATTTGACCTCGATTCCCTGCACGTGCATGAGTAGTGAAGAGCAAACCGCCTCAAAAATGGTATCCGCATCTGGTGAGGCTAAAGCAAACGTGCAAAGCAAAGTACTCCATGGACGATTTCTGTATTATCGCTGAATCAGACTCTGAATTTTCGGACTCTTGAGTTTGATGCAAGTGATCTGGAGATGGAGATCAAAAACGAAATTGAGGTACCAGCATCAGCCTATTGGTCCCCAGGTGATCACGGTGCTGAACATGTTCGTATAGCTGATGCACTTACAGCAGCGTTCGCCTAGGAGGACCACCACTTATGATGACTAGAGGTACCAACCATATTGCGTCACAATGTGACTGCCACCGTCGGCCAGCCATTTATGTTGATTTATGTGTGAAACTAGTGCATTGTGTGCTTTTCAGGAGACTGAGTTTTTGGAAAAAATATACAGCCCTCAAATAGTTAATGATGTGGCATTTTAAAATTCATCATTAAAGAAATTAGCATTTTGGCAACAGTGTTATGATGTTTAATAAACTTAATGGTCACTTTTTGCAAATAATAAGCATGCTTGTAAATAAAATTTTAGTGTGTAACTGGTTTTATTTAACTATGAGTAAGATAAAAGATTTTGGTAGAAAGATCAGCTGTCACATGATAAAAATACACTTTTTTATCACGAGTTTGCAGCTTGGGAAAAAAAAATCCTTTGAATAAGAATTTGACTTTGGCATTCCTTTGCAAAGTTGACTGTATTGAAATTGTGCCTATTTTTTGTTTTTAGGAAAAAGAAAAGAAGCAAATGGTCACATACAACAAAGATCTTCTTATGGCATTTGTTTATTTTGATCAAAGCCACTGTGGATATCTCCTGGAAAAAGACTTGGAGGAAATTATTTACACATTGGGACTACACCTTTCTCGTGCTCAGGTATCACACTGTTCTACCCTGCTTATCTTTATAAGTGCATATTGGCAGCAGAAAGAACATTAAACTAGATCTTTAGCATTCCAACAAAAATTGTATGTTTCCTTACCTTTAGCTTGTCTACATTGACAACTAAATGAGCTGCTCCACGTTTTAATTCCAAAATAACAACATTTATTTATCGTTTCAGTGCTTTGAAGCTCACCTCATTATTACTACTTGTATACTCCATTAACAAACACATAATCGCAGAAACATCAGCAGGATTGTAAAAACATTATATTACAGTGCAGAATACCAATCTGCAAGGAATACATTTGTATAATTTATTTTGTATATTGTATATTTATTTGTATAAAAATGAAAGCACTAGAAGTTTGTCCTTTGACTACTCTTTAAACATTATTTTATTATACTTTTTAACCAAGTAATGATACAGATGTTACTGCTGATAGGGAAGATTACAAACCTAACAGAGTTAATATTTAACAAACTAGATTTTAAACACAAGCTTTTACAAAAACAGGTTTAAGGAGATTGTTTAATTGAGATTAAACTGAAATATATTAGTATCCACTAATTCAACAGTAAAAATATATGTTTGAATTTTTATTTTTAGATTTTATTTTAAACAGTATTTGTCAGTTAGTGTCAGAGAATAATTTAATATAAGCACATGGTAAGATAAATTGGTTAGTCCATGATGGTGTTATTTTTACAAACCCTATGCTGAAATCCCCTACAGTCCCAGAAATTATAACCCCCATTTGATATTTGACATTGGATTCTTCCAGTGTATCAATTAAATTCAAGCCCTACATTGTATTTTGATATTCATGAATGCCAAATGCTGCCTTGCTTAAATGGTAGTTTGATGGCTACTTGATAGATAATTCACTATTTTAAAGCTGCTGTTATTGCTAGTATTTACAGTACATATCTGTTACAGTATATTACAATAAAAGACACTGTTATTCACTTCAATAATAATGGTACTTTTATTTTAAAAAAAAAAAAAAGTGTTTTCTGTTTTTGCTGTGGCATTGAGTATTGTGAAATTCCACTGCTGTTGGTATATAGTAGTTGATGGGCAAAATTTGCCAAAGTGTTTTTTGCAGTAAATATGCTGTTTTTATAGGTGACCTTGTTTGCAGAATATTTTCTTGTAAATGCATCTTGCAGCCCAATTGGATAAAAAAAATTTTTTCCCAGTGCCTCATAATGCTTTCCAAGTCCAAAAAGGAACCAAAAAACCCCACAAAATTGCAGTATTTTCATTTAATGGGTAAATTATGTAATCATAATGAGAATATGAATACTGTCACCAGATATATAACATGATCCCTGTTCTCTAGCAACCTTGTGGCGCATGGCTAACTTGCATAGAGCTTCAATCCAAAGCAAGCCTTAAAGGAGCCCAACCGCTCCCCAAAAAAGAAAACACGTGACCTAGTGAAATAATAATTATGATGAAACTTTTACTACTCTTTACATGGTGTTTCTACCGTTTTCACCCAGTTGACTGTTGACACCCAGTGCTACAACTTCAAACAAAGGAACGAGCCTATCTCATGCCACCACTTTGTTGGATGGGTAATGTGTGCCCTAAGGTTAGAACCCTGTGAGCACAATGAGATATATATACTGTGTGTATATATATATATATATATATATATATATATATATATATATAAAAAAGTTTATACTTATTGTCAGTTTGTGGCTCTTTGTGGTGATGCTGTGGTTAGCACTGCTTTGTCACAGATAGGGTCACATTTTTGGCCGCAGTAATCATGCTTCCCTAGCACTGACAATTAAGACTCCATTGTACTATTATAAACCATTCAACATTAGTTTTAAGTTCTTCCTTTAAAGTTCTTTATGATGCATAAGTTGCCTTTGCCAATGTTCAGACAAAGTGGTCTCTTCTAACGTGTCTTGGTCTCTGATGTTGCTTCCCGTGTCATTCTGCCCCTTCTCCTTCAGACGGGTCATTGCTTATGTTGAAATTTCACATTGGGGCTCCAGGACATGTGACATTACACACATTTCATTGGTTAGCTTTCCTTCTGATGGGTGGCTATGCTCAGATTCTTCAATCCTGTATGCGCCGCCACACTGTTTTTCTGTTCCCAAGTTATAAACTGACTCTACCATTGTTATCTGACTGAAATAGATACATTAAAGTTATAAATTACTAGTGCAATGCAGGACAAATATTAACTCACTGGCTGCTTTATTAGGTACACCTGTTCAGCTACTTGTTAATGCAAATATCTAATCAGCCAATCGCATGGCAGCAACTCAATGTATGTAGGCATATAGACATTGTCAAGAAGACCTACTGAAGTTCAAACTAACCATCAGAATAGGGAAGAAAGATGATTTAAGTGACTTTGAACATTACATGGTTGTTGTTGCCAGAAGAGCTGGTCTCAGTATTTCAAAAATTGCTGATCTACTGGGATTTTCATGTACAACCATCTCTAGGGTTTACAGAGAATAGTCTGAAAAAGGGAAACTATCCAGTGAGCAATATTTGTCTGGGCAAAAATGCCCTTTTGATGCTTGAGGTCAGAGGAAAATGGCCAGACTGGTTTGAGCAGATAGAAAGGCAACATTAACTCAAATAACCACTTGTTACAACTGAGATATGCAGAAGAGCATCTCTGAACACACACATCTCACTGGGTGCCACTCCTGTCAGCTGAGAACAAGCAACTGAGGCTACAATTCTCACGGGCTCACCAAAATTGCATAACGAAAGATTTGAAAAACATTGCTTGGTCTGATGAGTCTCGTTTTCTGCTGTGACATTTGGATGGTAGGGTCAGAATTTGAAGGCAACAACGTGAAAGCATGGAAACATCCTGCATTGTATCAACAGTTCAGACTCATGGTGTGGGTGATATTTTCGTGGCACACTTTGGGCCCCTTAGTACCAACTGAGAATCGTTTAAATGCCACAGCCTGCCTGAGATTGCTGGTGACCATGTCCATCCCTTTATGACCGCAGTATACCCATCTTCTGATGGCTACTTAGAGCAGGAGAACATGCCATGTCATAAAGCTGGAATGATCTCAAACTGGTTTCTTGAACATAAATTCACTGGACTCAAATGGCCTCCACAGTCACCAGATCTTAATCCAACAGAGCACCTTTGGGATGTGGTGGAAAGGGAGATTCACACCATGGACATGCAGCCCATTAAATCTGTAGCAACTACGTGATGCTATCATATTGGTATGGACCAAAATCCCTGAGGAATGTTTCTAGCACTTTGTTGAATCTGTGCCACAATGAACTATGGCAGTTCTCAAGGCAAAAGGGGGTCCATCCCGGTACTAGCAAAATGTTCCTAATAAAGAGGCTGGTGAGTGTATAAGAGAGTTACTTTCAATGTGAACTGCCCTTTTAGTTAAAATGACTTATAGTACATCCTGGTTTGTTTGAGCAAAATGAAAACTTAATATAAACTGTCTGTAGTTTTAAAAATTCGACAATCTTGCATTCCAGGAGAAATGATTTTTGCAGAGTTCGACAAAATCCCAGACATTTCTGTGAGTGTTCGCTCATCACTAGTATTGAGTACAGAAATTCTGGTATTATGGTGTCACTACTTCATAGATTAGTTTATTTGTATTTTTTGGAGTATAATAGCTTTTTGCCAGTGTTCCTGAGTAGCAAAATGTAAACTGGAGGAGGAGTTGCAAATAATTTTTAAATATGTTACCTATATAGCATATTCAGTTTTTGTTGTTATTAAATATTTTAACTGTTTTTTTTTTTCTGACTGAAATTTAATTTTAAAATTTTTTACATTCCTTCCTTCCTTCCCTCCCAAAAACATATAGGTGAAGAAGCTGTTAAATAAAACTGTTGTTCGGGAATCTTGCTTTTACCGTAAGCTAACTGACTGTGCCAAAGATGAAGCAATTCCTTTTGTAAATGAACCTCCTCAAGAGAGTCTTTTAGGTATGTCTGTCATCCTTGGTTTTCTAATATGTTTGGAACTGCTTCAGTGATTTAAACTATTGATCCTGTATTTAATGCAAATTGCTGATTTCTTGTAAATTTTTACATCTTATTCAAAACATTTTAGGAGTGGTACACATTTGCTTTAGCAAGATTTATGTTCTGTTAAACCCAGATTGTCAAAATATTGACAATAGATTGAAACAATGTTTGTTTTCAAAATATGTAGAGGTCTTATTTTCATATTGTAACCTTCCAAATGATGTTTTTTCCTTTTGCAAAAAAGAACTATGAATTATTAATTACTGAATATTTAGCATTTGCTATGCTTAGGTCAGGACTATAAGCCTTAAAGGCAGCTGCTTTTTCAGTGATATTTTGTTATGATTTTTAAACTGGGGAAATAAAAAGTCTTTTAATTTTTAAATATAAGTTTTGATTTACTTTGTTCTTTGATAGGAAACAAGGCTTTGTTACCATGTCATAAATTGGCAGTTGAGAAGAATGAATCTCCTGACTCAGGCACTCTCATAATTTATAATGGCGCAATGGTAGATATTGGGAGCTTGATGCAGAAGCTGGAGAAAAGTGAAAAAGCCAGAGAGGAAATCGAACAGAAGCTTCAGTGTCAAGAAACCAAGCAAGGTCTGTAACAGGGAACATGCAGGTTTTCTGGACCAATTATATTTAAAACAGCCATTAAGAAGCTAGCTGAGAGTTTATTTTATACTGAGAATATTCAATTGTAGTACTGATTTTAATGAATGTAATATGTCAGGATCTTCTAAATGCGTGTGAACCCATTACCCGCAGTGCAGCTTAAAGATTGCTGAAATTGTGATGATTAAAAGTGCACTACAGATTATTCTTACCACAAAAATGGTTAAGATTAACTTTAAATGTACTTTCAAGGAACACACAGTGCAAGTTGTTTTGAAAAAAAGTAGTGTACAAACCCTGAGATGCATATAAAAGTCACAGCCCTCCGTTCATATGATAATTCGCAAGGTGATTATTGGAATCTGAAAATCTAAGTTAAATGAATTCCCAGAATTTTATAGGTTCACTTTTGCTTTTTAGGCCTTGAGTATTGCTAATCCATTTATGACCTGAATCAGTTCTTAGACTAGGCCAAGGCAGTTTATTTTCTTGACTTGTATATAAAAGTGATGCTGACTGACAGAATTTGGGCAAGATAGTTCTTTCGGATATGGAAAACAGAAATTTCAAGTTAAGTTAGTCATAGTCACTAATCAAGGCAAATCAAGTGGTGATGTGTTTCATGCTGATTAGCACATGCAGGTAGGTATTTCATTGTTCTCTGTAGACATGACAATAATGATCCTATAAAGTGAATTCTAGATCATGCAGATGTGTTTGTAGTGAGGCTAAAAGTCTGATCACTTTTTCAGTGATATAAAATAGGAATGTTTGTCTAAATTTTCAGAAAAATTATAATTTCACCAGCAAAAAAGTAATGCTTGAGTTTTCAAATTGGCTTCACAATACAGTTGCAGCTAAACCATTCCTGAAGTTGGCTACATGTAACCACACTCCTGGTTAAAAGTTATTGTGAGGGAAGAAAATGATTGAAATAGAGAGGGAACCTGCCCTTCAAAAATGAACGATCAGGGATAATGCAGGATCACAAATGCTTTTTTCAAAAATGATATGAACACACTATTTGTTGATATGTATGCAGTCTCCAAATGAATAGCCATGAATAATATCAACTTTGCAGTGAACATATTTCATATTTAATAAGGCTTGTATTTCAAAGTACTTCTTTTTACTCATTGGCCACAGTTCTAAGCAGCTAGGGCATTTTTTTTTTATTATTAAAATACAATTCAGCTGCTAATTTCTGGAAAAATGAATGTATGCCACAATCCTCAAAAAATCAATTCAACTTCAAAAAATTTGAAATACTGTCCAAAGTGCCCAACACTGCCCAGGTGTATTTATAGAATGGGTTAAGGAAAGAAAACAAAGGTTTATGCATTTTTTTTAAATTGCAACCAGTTATTATTGCTAGCTATCCCGTCCGCCATCTACATTGCCTATCTATCAATGTCTTTTGTCTCGCAAGTCAAGAATTTGTTGTTTTTGTGTCTGATTGGATTCCATAATTGTGGTAACTCCATGATTATAATCCAGTAAGAACACTGTCCTGTCTAGACAGTTTATAGTCAGATGTTTTATTTGCTCTGAGCCAGCAGGTGGCACTGGTGTGCAAACTGTAGATAGATAGATACTTTATTAATCCCAAGGGGAAATTCACTGTGTAGCACACAGTGGTGGGAAAAAAAATGCCAGGGACAAAATGTTGGTTTCCACAATAGTTTATATTGTTCGTATGTTCCTAGAGAGCAACTATGCATAATTTGGCCCGAATCGGTCAAATGATGTAGGATTGTATAGGGAACATACAGATAGACATTCTGTTTTTCATATAGATAGGTATTTCGATACTTGCGTATTATTAGCCATCATTAAATAACAAAATGTTTGGGAACGTGCAAAATGGTACAGATTTTTGCAAAAATGCATTTCTTTAAAAATGTGATGTAGAGTAAATGGATAAAATATTTAGTAGATGTTATTTCAATGACACACATGAATGGTACAAATTGAATTTAGCCCTTGGAATGCAAAGTATGACTTCTTACCTTAGGTTATTATCAAATTTTTTGTTAAATACCTTAGACCTGAAAATTTTAGCGTAGCTTTATAATTTATCCAAAGTTAGGTAGATAGATACTGTATTGTTTTGCTGGTTGGTGCATGTATACCTTTTGAGAAGTTAAAAAAAAATCTTTGTAATGATTGTGCTGGTATTATAGTTGGCTATTAATGTTTTTTAGAATTATAATTAATACTACATACATAATATCTTTCAATTCAGGAGAAGATAATAAGTTGATATTACAACTGGAAACTGCGAACAAAAACCTATCTTCCGAGCTGAAAGAAATCAAAAATTACCTTTCCCAGGCTGAAGAAAATTTGAAAACATCAGAACAACAGAAATCCTATTATGAAGAACACTTGCATAAAACAGCTTCAAGTTTGAGTAAAGTTATGGAAGAACTCCAAAATGTTCTAAAAAAGGTTGGTACGGTATGCTGTGCTCAACTGTTAGTCACAGTTTTTTGTATCTGCATAATATTTTATGAATGTATTTAAGTATTTTAAATAACATTTAATAAGTTTTTCTTGTTTACAGTATACATTACAGCTTTTATTACTCCATGTAGACTCTTTATTGTCATATCTTAAACAATAGCTGTTTCCAAAGTTCTCATTTCACTGGGTGAATCACATACAATCAGACTTTCATATAGGACACGTTATTTATTAGGCAAAACAAACAATAAAACCCTAGGCCAATTTTAAACTTGATTAATACAGAGAAATATTTTTTTCCCCCAAAGGGAAACCTCTGTTTTGTAATTTGCAATTACTTTGTTAGGTAACATTTATATTCTTCACACTTGGAAATTGTGTTTCCTGACAACAACATAGTGCTCTGAAAACTTGGACATTATGGTCAAATGAGTCATCAAGATCCAACATACAATTTCTTAACCTGCCTATCACTACAATCATTGGGTAGTGCAAGGCTGGCAAAACAAGTGAGCAGTCATCAAGATGTTCTGTTTAAATGTTTTTTTTTGTTGGCCATTATAAATAATCTTAGTTCAGTTTAAAATATTAAGCAATGGTTTTTGTGTATTGCCAAGACCATTGTGTCCAGCTACCATAAATCCTTTCACTGGTGGTCTTTTCAGCTTATCACAGCAACATAGCTTATTCCAAGTAATGTTAATTGAAGCACTTGGGTTTCATTTTGAAGTGTTGAGCCATTTCAGAAACAATGCAATTTATGTATCCTGGGTACACTGTAAACTTCATTTCATACACTATATGCATACTGTTAAAATATCAGTGTACCTCTTTCTATCAAATAATCAGTAGTAAGTTAATTTCACAGCTCACAATGCACTTAAAGCTTGTTATTTGTTATGTGTCACTGTGATGGCTCAGTGATTTATGCAGCTGCCTTGGAGTTCTGTAAGCCCATTTTCTAATATCAGTTCTGTGACAGTCTGGGTTCTGTACTTATTCCTTCCTATTCTTCTATGAGATGAGACTTTCCATGATTTATATAAAGGAATGAACACATTTATTATGTTGAATGCATTGTCTTTTCAAAGACAAGTCACATAACTAAAGGAATAAGGTTATCAACCTTTTATTAAATTACGTGTCAATGAGAAAAACTAGCTGTGCCACTTCCACTTACAGCGAGTTTCACCTTTGTCTGTCTAATACTGAATATCTACTGCCGTCCTCATTGGGGGGTTTGGCATGTGTCCTCCTAAAGGCTATAATTCTCAGTAAATACTTATTTTATTCTTTTCTGTGTTTATCATGATCATTTAAAAATACATTTTGACCATCTTCCCCTGCATCCATTCATCTTCTGAACCTGCTTATTCAGTTTCAGGATCATGGAAATCTATCCCATCACTGTATGGCACAGGGGAGGAAGCCTGATATATAGTTAAACAAGGAGTAGCCAATATGAGAGCATGTTACCATGCTTGGAGATTGTACACATGTGTGGTATGTAAGAAATTACTGGATTTGATGTAACAATTCAAATTTCTGTGGAGCTACATTTACATTAGTTGGAGTCAAGCATACAATTAATGAAACAATGTACATTAAGAATAAGTACTACAACATAGTTTGTTGAAATATATAAAACAATTGAGCATTGTAAGGAAAATAACAGGAGAGGGTGCTAATATCTTAGTGTAACTAGGTGCAACATTTTTGCAAAATAGCTCGTGTCAGGGTAAAAGGGGGAAAGCTTGTTTCGGCAAACTTGTGGAATTGTTTTTAATGCATTTGTAACTTATTCCTACCTGTTCTTTGTGATAATTATTCCAGATACTGAAGCTTTGGGTGAGTTTAAAAGTGTAAAATACAATACAAATTCTGCTAAAGCTATATAAATCACTTCTATGGACTCATCCTGATGTTGCATGCATTTTGGGTCTTAAGTGCTAGAACCACAAAAATGTCTTTAAGTAAGCAGATATTGAAGGAGTTTTAAAATGTTAAATGTAGAGCAAAAGACATCTAAAACGCATGTAAATGTTTGGAGTTCCAACAAAGGAAAACCCGGATTTACTAAGCAACAGCAGATAGCAGTATCTTCTTCCATGGCAGGTCATTGTCAAACCCACATTCCTTTGGAAAAGCCTTTCAGAGTCCTGGAATTTGCAATCTTTTAGTGTGCATGCATACGCCAATTTAACTACCTTTAAGGGGAAAACTCTGAATATAGCTTTTCTTTAATTTATTAAAGCTTTTCTTATTTTTAGTGATTTTATTATGTATGTTGCTCAGTTTTGCTTTCATTATATTTGTATAGTTTGTTTGAATTTAATTATTCATTGAGTTTATTTTATCATTTAATTGCACAGTGTCATTGGGGGCTGTGAAATTTTAAGGTTTTTTTTTTCTTTTAAAGAGTATCTAGACAAGATATTGGGGTAACATAGCTAATCAAACCACCTTGATGGACCGAATAGTCTCCTCTTGTTTGTCAAAAGTTTTTTGTTTTTATGCCCTAATGAAAGGTGCTATTAAGTGTAGCATTACTATTATTATTACCTCCAGTGTGCTGTCATTTTTATAGTATACCTATGTAAAAGTGAGTTGGCCCCCCTTAAATCTGAAAAACCAACAAATTGTGTAGACACTGGAGATGGAAATGGGATAAAGTGTTGACTTAGCAACAAATCCTGCTTGTGATCATTTAAATTGTTCAGAAGATTGCTTTTCAAATGATCTTGTTAATCATGTCTGTTCATGAATTAATGACCTTATGTTTACTCAATTTGTCTGTCGTTTATTTTGCAGGGTGTATCTAAGTCTGAAGAAAACAGCCAATCGTCAAGAGAGAATGGTTCTGATGAATGACTACCCAGCCTCTTTTAACTTTGTCTAGTGGTCTAAATATTACTGTACATAAGAGAGCTAAAGGAATGAATGTGAATGAAAAGATGCATGTTTTTGCATTTTATTTTTTTGTTTTATGTTCCCTACAAAACTCCCTCATATAGTTTTATGAAGAAGTGTTCTTTATGTAAACCACTTCATAATTTATGAAGTACTTACTGCCCTTTCACATGAAAGAGGGAGTGTGGTGAATTGTAATATTTTAAAGCTAATAAGACTTACATTTTATGGAAGGGATGCACTATACAATAATTTGTTTACTTGAAATTATTGTTCCAGTCTTTGCTATGAGGCATTTAACATTGAATTTAAGTTAACAGAGGAAATGGTTTGTCCTCCTGCACCTACAATTATGTAAGAAAATGAATAAAAAAAATAATTTTTTTTTGGTCTTCAGTGATTTTTTTTTTTTTTATTTTTTAGTAGGAAATGAATAGTGAATGAAAGTGCGTAGAACAGCAGGTTTAAAGTTTCTTCATATGAAGTTTATTTTTCTGTAGAAATCTGTCAAAATGTATTCTAGTAAGGCCTTGTTGTCAGATATATAAGCCAGAGTGCTATTTTTAATGACCTAGTGCACAAAGCACACAACATGACAAATATTAACATAATACAATACTTTGTTTTTGCCCAAATAGTGAAAACCTGATAATCAGTACGTCCTTAGTTCAAATAGATAGTTTCCAGGGAGGCCAAATACAAATAGTACATTAATTGAAACAGGAACACATGCTGACAGTACTATGTATTTAATATGTTAATTCTATAAAATTGTCATTAAAAGTGTTTGACACTAAAATTTTTTATACACACCATTCTGTCAGTCAGCCAGTTACATTTTCACAGTGCAGCACAGAAAACTGTCTAGCAAACTTTTTGCCAATCCAGTGCACAGCTAGAGGATAAGTTTGGTATTTTTCAAGTTGAAGTTGTTTATTTGCAAACATGATACAAATGTGTTTGTGACCTGCAAAATTGTGTTCCAAAGTCCTGTAGTTTCTATGAACGGCACTGATGCTTTACAATGGAGCACTGGAAAATAAAAGCCTAAAAGTTACCGAATATGTCCTCTTTGAGTTTTGACTAAAGAAAACCAGACTTCCTTGTTTCCAAGGCCTGTTTGTGACAACAAAAGGGGTCTGGAAATAATTTTATCACGTATTAATGGTACTGTTATTCTTGAGGTAAGGATATGTTTTCTGTTTCAATTTGTTTGTACGAGTTCACACATTTGCGGAAGTAAATCAAAACAAAACCAACCCAATGGCATAAACAGTCTTCTCTGATTTGGTCTCATTTGGAGGAAGGCACTGCGCCTTGACGGGGGGGTGAAAGGTTAGCGGAAGACAGCAAGTGCTGAGGTAACATGCACAGCTAGTTTTATTTTAAAATGTCTGAATCTCATAATTTTATAGTGCTTTTTCTATTCAGAAAAGACATGATTAAGCAATTTTACAATGTGTGTCTGTAATTGCAAGACAAGTGCCTTGAAAAAATGGACGTATTCAGTTAAGCTTAAAGGTTTTTGTTTCCCACGTACAACCCATTCCTCCTTAACTAAAATGGAACACACCAGGTTGGGCAAGATATATATTTTTTTTCAAACTTGAATGTTGCTAGACTTTGAACACAGTTTTGTCTGGCAAATGCATATATACCATGTTTGTGAAGAAATAGCTTTGACTTGAAAAATACCAAACTTATCCTTTAACCTGACAAAGCAGAATGTGCTGCGTTGAGATGTTCCATGTGCTTGCTGTGAATGAGATTCCCTTTGCATCATGCAAACAACTTTTAACCTTTTCACAAACATTTTCATACATATCTGGAAGATTTTTTTTTTCCTCAGTTAAAAAAAAAAAATTGTGAGAATTGTACCTTGTACTGGAGCTCAAACACACCAGTTCAGTTTTTCAAATACTGTACCATATCCTCAACTATGGAAATTGTATGTGCATCTACTCTTTAAGCTTCAGCACTGCTGCTTTCCTATGCCATGATTTTCTTTACACTGTCAAACAAGTTGTCTTTTTAAAGAATGTGTACTCCTTGCTCACATTCATATTTTATTATGCCCATGTCTACAGGGTGCTTGAACTTATGATGTCAGCAGTTGTTTTACCATGGCTGATGAACAACATGAAATTGCCAAATCACAGACACTGCACACAGCCCTTCATCAACAGCTTTGAAAACTTCCACACTCTGCTGTTTTTCTGTATTTGTCAGTGAAGGGTTAACCATTAAATTCTATTGCTGAAAGCTTCCAATATTCATATGGATGAAGGAAAGAACGGCAATTTATTATAAGCATTTGAACTTTCGTTTGGGCCTAACCTCTGTGACTGAATAATTTGTTGTCAGTATCTCGCAGTCCCTCCGGAAATAGCATTAATAACATACATTTACAATTTTGAATTTAACTATTCAAAAATATAAATGCTGTCATTTTGTGATTGTTTGACTGAATACAAATTCAAATAAAATACTCAATACCGCTTTGTTTTAAATAAAATACCCCATTAAAAATATATAATAAGACAAAAACACAATCATTTCCAAAGTAACATTTAAAAGAGTGAACTGGGCAGGGCCATCTTCACTCACGCACCAGCCTCCGTTCCACTCGGTCTACCTCTGGCCTCGTGTTGGAGTGGACCTTGCCTCTGTTTGTTTGTTTGTTTGTTTGAGTTTTAAAATGTGTCCTGTTTCACTACTTTGGGTATGGGGGGGGGCAGCTAGTATATAATGAAAATTAACACTTGAGCTGGAGATAAGAACAACAACAAGGACTCAAAGCCTGTGCTAACATCACCCAATCCAGCAGTGGCCATCACAACACAAGACATCTCACACACACAGACAGAGCAAAGCTTTTATGCAGACAGTTGCTGTGGTAATTTCAGTTTTCTGTTTCGAGTATGTCCAGGGCTGCAGGTGGGACCATTACAACATGGTCGTGTGTCACTGAAGGACTTTGAATTGTGTGGCATTCTCGTCTTCCTTTTCAATTGGAGAAGGGTCTAGGTGCAGCTTGCAGTACATGTGACATAGATCAGGTAATGCCCACAACGTCAGTCATAAAACGTTCTTTGACTCGGCTAACTCTCCTACAACCCTAATCTTAACTGTAGTGTAACAGGGCCCTAATATTAATCATAGTCTAATGCGATGGATGTTATGTGACTGACGTCGAGGGTGTTTCGTGATGTTGCATTACATGACTGACCTCATAGGTACTGCGGTCTGCAATTACCCTCTGTTGGATTAATTGGTTGCTGTATTATTCAGGTTATTCCAAAGTCTACCACTAGATGGCAGAAATGACACAGCAGTCTGACAGCTTCTTCAAGCAGCTCAGGGTCATGCTGAAAGCAGACAGTGATCGGTTTCAAGGCACAGGACTTCATTTTCTGTATTGCTCTCTTTTAACATTTATTTGTTTTGTTTTATTTATATATTACCAAACATTTTCCATACTGTTTATCAATCCATCCATTTTTTGGTGAAGGGAGCCAGAGCTGGTTCTGGGTATATGAGTACAGTGCTTGATATGGTTATGGTGAGTCACAAAGCACAGTGAACGAGATGGGAGTGTCAAAAAGCTAAAATCACACCTGTAACTTGATGTAATTTTATTAAACCTACTGTTCCCATCCCCTACAGTTGTCAAAAAAATGGAAGAAGCGGGTCCGGAAGAAGGATGGACTTTAAAGGGCCTCTAGCTTATTATTTCAAAACTGGACTGTACTGTGGTTCAGGCTTTTGACTCCCAGCTTGCTCGGTGGAGTTTGCATGTTCTCGCCATGCTTCTGCTTTTTCTCCTGTATCCCAAAGACTCAGGTCTTGGCCGAACTGGTGAATTTATAGTGTGTCTGTTGGTACATCCATGAGGCTTATGATGAACTGGTACCCCTTCCTTGGTGGGTTCCTGTCTAAAGAGGCTCTACCCAACCACAACTCTGACAGAGCCTTTCCTGGCAGCATTAGAAGCCTCACCTGGGTGAGACTCTAACAAAAGTCAATTCAAGAAAGGAGGATGCACAGACGGTTTATTAAATATAATCACTCATTTTAATAGCTCTCAACAACAGCCAAGTACAAGAGCATAACCTCAGGCGGCACTTGTAATAAATGAAACGAGCGTAAAGTGAGTCCTAGCAGTGCCCTTAATGTGCATGTTGTCTATTCTTCTTTATTCAACAAAACTGTGCCATTATCAATAATTCATTACTACAATGAAAACACACAAAAGAAATGCCCTAACAGCCAGACTGCTGGCTCCATCCTCAAAACATGCCAGGGGCTGAAAAACCTGTCAAGAGGAACCTGGCAAAATAAAATGAGAACCAAAAGGGTCAATGGCTATGTGGCCTACACTGGATGGGATACCCTGGGTATCAAGAAGATTACGGGGGTACAGGTAAGCAGTGTCTTGAACCTGGGTATCCTCTGTAAGCCGCACGCACATTTCTCTTTCATGTATATAGCGACCCCCTTGGCCACTTCATTCTTGCTGTCCTTTTCGTTTCTATTCTCCCATCAGCTGTTCTTTGATTTTTCCTAAATTGGCTTCTAGCATCTAAAGGGGGTGAACAAAGAGGGGGTTTCTGGATTTTGTTTTTCTTTGACCCTCCTTTACTGATCACCGAAAGCAAAAACTTGGTACTTCGCAGTAAATGACATAAAAAGAATTCTGCTTTTGTTTCCAGCAAAATTTGCACCGGCAGAAAGATGTCTGGTCCTCTCTGGACAGGCTTACATACGAGGGGGGGACAAAAAACGAGAGAACTTTTTTCTGGAGGCTGGAGGGGCGTTAGTTCCGACATTTGCCGCCAACGTGCATGTACTAGACGGCCCTCTGCATCATTTGACCAAGCAGTGTCCTTGGGGAAAGGTCTGTAAGATCAGCGTCATTTTTGTTTTTCTTGAGCCTCTGTTGCCATCGATTTTGTGATGGCAGACTTGGAAAGAATAACGTGTTTGCATCAAGTTCTGTTTCCTTTTGGGATAAACAGCAGCAGAAGGTGTCGCAGTGCTTCGAGAGGCTTTCAAAGAAGAAGCTTTGAGTCAGGCAAAGGGTTTTCAACCTTAAAGTGCTCAAGTGACTGCGTGGTGCAATGCAGAGAAAACGACCCAAATCGCGGCGATCGGGCGAGTGGTTTCCGCGTCAGTCCACACAGCATTGAGTGTGCAGCAGTTTGTCACGAGAAACGGATGACAACGGTTCCCCCCCACTCCCCGGACCTTGCACCCTGTGCTTTTTTTTTCTTCTTTCCAAGAATGGAGGGGGACCTTAAAGGAAAGCGTTCTCGTGTTGTAGAGGAGGTCAAGAAGCAAATGACGGAGGCACTGAAGGCCATCACTTTGCAAGAGATTCAGAACAGTTTTGAACAATGGAAAAAGCGGTGGGACAGGTGTATTGTGTCTCAGGGAGAGTATTTTGAGGGTGAATACATTTTGGAAATGTTCAGAGAAATATACGATTAAAAAAAAAAAAAATCGTTATTTTTTGGATGTGCATGTGCAATAAAGGAGAAGTTTGGTATTTTTTAAGTCGTCGTTATTTCTTCACTAGTGATGAACAAACTCCACGGTGTTTGCTTTGCCTCGAGTTCGGAGAAATCACGGAAGTGTTCGCGAATACCGCCAAACTCGTTAAAATACATTGGCGTCAATGGTAAAGGACTAACTGAGCTAGATTTGACTGGATTATAATGGTGCAATCGTCTTTAAAGTGTCCCCAAGGGCTTAGGGGAATGTCTGCCAACTGTACTGGACCAGTTATTGTGGCCAAAAAAGCAACCTGAGTTGTGTGGCAGCAGTGCCAACGACTGCACCACCGCAACTCTGTGAGATCAAAGAAGAAAGAACACGCCATCATAGATTTAGTCAAAACAAAGCAAAATTTGTCAAAATCGTAGTCAAACGTCAGAAGAAATATGTAGGGCTTGTAAAGGCAGAAAATTCAAAGTGGCGCGTCATGATTGAAGCTGCTGGCTCCTTCTGTTTTTTGAAGTCACACTGAAGGCTCTCCAAACTGTCTGTGCTGACGCTTTGCACTTTTTCTTGTATCTAAAAGATAGAAACGTCTTGTAAATAGTAATAAACCTTTCTTTATTATTCTCATCATTTTGTAGAGTCTCCTGTGTTGTTTGTTAGGCTCCTTCAAGGTTTTTATTTTTATCTCCATGTGGCTAATTATGCATGCATAAGTCATGATCCTGCTTCTCTTCTACTGACATGGAATTTGAAGATTGACCTTCACATTTGGCGACGAGCAGAGAGAACATGTTTGTTATGTTGTATTTGTCCCATAAAAATAACATTTAAAGAACCCGTATTATTATCTGAATACCATTAATCAAGTCCCAAAGAGTCTGTAATGCAAATGATCAGCATGGTATACCCAGTTTGGGGGGATTCCCAACCAATGATGGCTGTTAAAGCTCTGGGGGATGTCATGTTAGCCTCACAAAGCATTATGGGGGCGCTGGGGGAAAAAAGAATTACTAGTAAAGAATTTGATAAACAAGGGCGAATGTGAACACAGCCAATTGACTGCGAATAACGCTTTGGTGAAATTTTGCGGATCAACAGTATTCCTCATAAACATGAAGCAACGTAAAACCGTGTTCTAAAGTTAAGTGAATTCTATAAATTTCAAAAAACATATTCTACCTAATAATATTGTAATTATAATATTATTATTATTATTAATTATAATATTATATATTATAATAATAGAGGGTGGGGGAGCACAGAGGAAAAACTTGAAAACTTACCATACACGTCCATTTTATGTCCTATGAGGGTGATAACAAAACCAAAGAGAACATAAAAGGATGGTCAAAAAAGATTAAATCCAAAATGTTATTGCAATAAATTATGTGCAAAATGAATTTTAATGTTAGTTTTGCTCATCACTAGTTTGAACCAGTGGCCTTCTGATTCAATGTTTTATTTGTCACTTCATACTCCACTGTGGTCACATACACAACCTGCTTATGAAATAAGAATATTTCAAATGTGCCTATCTTGTTGCTTTTTCAATCGAAGTAGTCAATGTAAAAAGTGATGTCGGTGTGCCCAAAAATGTCTGAGGCACTTGCTTCTGCGCTTGTACTGCACATCCATCTCTCTTTGCAAGAACCAACAGTAGTCCGCCATCATGCTCGGAATTAATTTTCCCTGATATGAGTTTTCCATCACCTTTATATCTTGAAGAAATCTTTCTCTTTGCTCATCGCTGACATCGCCCAGATTTGGTTCAAAAAAGTCGAGATGAGAATGTAAAAAAAGCATCTTCAGTGACATTCTGGCTCCCATGTAGCAGGTTCTCCACAAGCTCAGCTTTATTCTCTGCTCTGTGACTGCCAAGAAAATTCTGGACAACCTGCACAAATGCTTCCCATGCTGCTGATTCAGTGGGCTTCAGTTTCCTTTTGAACTCATCGTCATGCATCGGTTCACGGATTTCAGGACCTGCAAAAACACCTTCTTAATTTTGGCTTCACTTTTCTCGAGACCAGACTTATTTCTTAAACACTGAAATGCAGCACCGTTTCTGCCCATCGCTTTGACAAAAAGTGATTGTGAATCTAATGAACGAAATGTCCTAAAATGCAATGTTATGTTGAGGAAACATTAAAACTGACTACCTACTGTAGCGTCATGTATAAGTTGTGTCATCCTCTAGAGTCATATAAGACTTGGTAATTAGTTACAAATATTTTTTCCGCTAATTAAAAATGACTAATTTTTAAATAAGATTAATAATGGCAAGGTAAACAACTCACAGCTGTTAGTGACTTGTAACAAATTGATTTACCTCAGTGGCATCCCTGGTGGAATTACTGGTATTTATCAAAATGTTTATCCGCCTTCTCTGTCCAGTCACCCTAGTTGTCCAAGACCTGGAACATCATAATTAAAAAATGGGATGTGCTGGACGAGAACGATTTTCAGATTTGGAGTCAGCAAGTGAAACTTGTTAAAAAAGTAAAGCTGAAAGACTCCCAGTAGTGAAATGCATGTTGACCAGTGATATTGGCCAATTTTCTGAGGATGTTATTTGTGGGCACTGACATTACCAATCGTCTTTTCTACATGGGGCCTTATAAGTCAGGGTCCTGTCAAGGGAGACTCTGAGATACCCCAGGTTCAGGTGGGGTTCAATTGCTGTACCATCCCAGATGATGCGTAACTTCCTGTCTGCCTGTGTCACGATCGGGTTTGCTCTCAGATAGTTCTTGCTGTAACAGATTAAGAGGGTCGATATGGTTGGTTGTAAGGACTGTCTCGGTAGTGAACTGCACCATCACTCCGCCTCGACTCCAAACTTTACCAACATGATGATCACGGAAAAAGTTGGTTATGGGGTTGAAGTGCAGGTTAGATCGGGGGGTCAACCCTGCGGAGGGATATTTGTTAAACTCTTATAATTGAAGTGGATAGAATTTGATATGTTTATTTTTTTTTTCTAAATTTAAAGATAAAAGTATAACATAAACTATTTCTGCCAAAGCTGACATGGATGCTTTAAAAACTCTGTTTCAAGTCCATGTTGATCGAGTGCTTTTGGCCTGCAGAAAAAGTTATCTGTGACATTCGGTGTTGACTCTTTTCTTTATGTCTTCCAAGCAAAGACCATCCTTGAAAGAAACCTGCAGAGCCCTGCCTGAACAATACAAACTGATCATGTTAACATTGACTGCTGCTAGCATGAGCTCTCTGCACTGGATGGTCCATCTGCTGAGCCTTTCTGGCAGAATGTGGCAACCAACCATGTCAGTGTCGAGGAATCAAATGGAACGACCTCAATGTGAACAGGAGACACCTTCACAAGCCTGATTAATCACGCAAGCTGATGGAAATCTCCTTCTGAGCTCATCATGCAGACATTCTGTCACATCCCAGGAGGCCAGTGGAGACTGCAACACCACACAAGTGAGGAGTGATGTGTCCTGTGTTTGAAAATGAAGAAAGGCATGAGTGACAAGAACCTGATTACTTTAGCATCCCAGAGGTACAAGCTGATGACACCATGAACTCAGGCTGCTCTGATATATCGGTATCTATTAGAAGTTAACAGTGGGGAAAAACATTAATGGAGTCTCACTTATTACTCTATGGATGCAAAGATTCAAAGAGCTGTCAAGGTATATATATCCTCACAGATCAGTAGATTGTGAGATATTCATTTGTGTTAGCAGTGCGATATCAGGAGTTACATCACCTCTTGTAAGTAGTGGATTGGGCAGGGGGATAAACAAGGTGAGCAGCACTTAAGAGGAGCCTCAAGAGTTAGTACAGGATAGGGTGCACATACCTGTTCCTTCCACCTGGTGGTTGCATCAGTAGCTGCAACTCAAGCAGGCCAGTATATTCTCTGGTCTGTCCAGCAAAGCCTCGCCTAACCTAAGCCAGGCCCCAAATAGTACCTGCTGGCTTTAGCCAGAACAGGCCTAAAGATGCAGAGCTGGGGGAAAAATATAAATAACAAAACAATAGAACAATATTATAATATAGCATACTAGCTGTCGTAGTAGTGAAATAGGACAAACTTTAAAAATCAATAAAAAAAATTTGCAAGCAGAAGGAAGGTATGCTTTAACGTCAAACGTTGACACTGTATCTGATCGTGTTCAGCTCTGACGGGAAAGCGTTCCCCGCGTGGAGAGAAGAGCACATGGCCGTGATATCTCTGCTAATGAGCAGCTACCCTCTAAAACACACATAGCTGTGCTGTCTCTCTCAAAAACATCAAATGTTACTCCTTAACAATCTGTAGGTGATAATGTCTGTTGAACAAACAGGTATGGCTAGCTAAGTGGAGGCAAGATACACTCCAACACGTGGCGAGAGGTAGAGTGACTCGAACGGAGCCTGGTGTGTGAGTGAGGAGGGCCCCACCCAGCACCCTACTCCTGAGGTCCCACCTCCCCCTCCCCCTCCCCTTGGCCCACAGCCTGTCTCTCTGATTCGCTTGGATAAATCGATGCTGCAACTGAACTCTGATACTTAGCACAATGAGAGAAGTCGCAAAATCAACCGGAATGTTCAAGCAAATTCTAGAAAAAAAAAACGATCTAAATCCGTTAAGTAGTTCTGTCGTGAAAAGTAGACAGACAGACAGACTTTGGATTTTATTTATATATTGTGAACGCTGGCCCCGGCACAGACAGACGGACATCATGGTTTCACCACACACTGTTTATTTACACAAATATATACAGTTCGTGCTCACAAACCCCAGTGCCTCTTGCACCGATTTCCCCAATGTCCAGGCCTCTCACAGTCCTTGTGCCTTCCCGGCCGCCTCCCGTCCTCTCTCTCCAGCTCAGTCTACTGCCTCCCGAGTTCCACCTCCTGACTGGAGAGAGGCGGCCCCTTTTATGGGGACCCGGATGGGCTCCAGCTGCTTCCCGGCACTTAACGCTGGCCACACCCCTGTGTGGCGGAAGTGCCGGCTGCGCACCCGGAAGCCGTCCGTGTATCCCCTGTCGTCTTCCCCCCGGCACTTCCTGGTGTGGCGGAAGTGCCGGGCTCCCGGGATAATTAGGCACTGGGGCGCCGCCTGGCGGTGGCCACGGGTCCCTACAGGGCTGGGCTTCCAAGCCCTGTACCCGAGGCCCCCTGCATAACCAGGACGGACGCCCCCACTCGGTCTGGAGGAGGCACACGCCCTCCTCCGGTCTTCCAAGGCGTCCCGACCGGGCTCCAGCCCCGGCCGAGGACCAGATGGGATGAACCGGCATCGGGGCGCCGCCTGGCGGTGACCACGGGCCCCTACAGGGTAGGGCTTCCATGCCCTCGACCCCAACAGAACCAGGACGGACGCCCCCTCACGGTCTGGAGGAGGCACAAGCCCTCCTCACGTCCTCCTGGGCGTATATATATAGAGAGAGAGAGAGAGAGATAATGAAACAATATAACAAAAGCCCCAGAAGAGGAGGGAAGACCATAAATTCTTGGCTTAAATTAAAAGAGCAAACAGAAAATGTTTATAAACCAAGGATTTATTCACTAGATAATACAAAAAAGCCCAAAAGAGCAAAAAGGATTAATAAATAAGATTAATAATGACAAGGTAAACAACTCACAGCTGTTAGTGACGTGTGATGAATTGATTTACCTCAGTGGCATCCCTGGTGGAATTACTGGCATTTATCAAAATGGTTATCCGCCATTACTGTCCAGTCACCCTAGTTGGTCACCCCAGGTCCAAGACCTGGAACATCATAATTAAAAAATGGGACGTGGTAGATGAAAACAGTTTTCAGATTTGGAGTCAGCAAGTGAAGCTTGTTAAAGTAAAGGTGAAAGAATCCCAGTAGTGAAATGCATGTTGACCAGTGATATTGGGCAATTTTCTGTGGATGTTATTTGTGGGCGCTGACATTCCTAATCATCTTTTCTACATGGGGCCTTATAAGTCAGGGTCCTGTCAAGGGAGACTCTGACATACCCCAGGTTCAGGTGGGGTTCAATTGCCATACCATCCCAGATGATGCGTAACTTCCTGTCTGTTTGTGTCATGATCGGGTTTGCTCTCAGATAGTTCTTTCTGTAACAGATTAAGAGGTTCGATAAGGTGAATGTAAGGACTGTCTCGATATTGAACTGCGACGTCACTCCGCCTCGACTCCAAACTTTACCAACATGATGATCACAGAAAAAGCTGGTTATGGAGTTGAAGTGCAGGTTAGATTGGGGGGTCAACCCTGTGGAGGGATATTTGTTAAACTCTTATAATTGAAGTGGTTAGAATTTAATATGTTTATTTTTTTTTCTAAATTTAAAAATAAAAGTATAACATAAACTATTTCTGCCAAAGCTGACATGGATGCTTTAAAAACTCTGTTTCAAGTCTGTGTTGATCGAATGCTTTTGGCCTGCAGAAAAAGTCATCTGTGACATATGCTGTTGAATAAAAGCCCCAGAACAAAAGTCCCAGAAGAAGAGGGAAAACCATAAACTCGGCTTAAATTAAAAGGGCAAACAGAAAATGTTTATAAACCAAGGATTTATTCACTAGATAATACAAAAAAGCCCAAAAGAGCAAAAAGGTGCACAAGAGTTGTCAAAAAGGCAATCCTAAGCAAATGAGTCCTAAAACATAATCCAAAAATCGGAATCCTTAAAACAGAGCATAGTAAATTAAGAAATCTAGAAACTCCAACACAGAAAACACAAAACTTATTTAATTTCACAATGAATGAATGATCTCCAGATCCTGAGCCTTCTCAACGGTAATTTCAAGGTATGACCTCCTGGGGTACTAATCACAAGGAACAAGGAACAGAACTTAATTATGTTTTATGGAAAATACATGAAAAATGCAACATAATAGCTCAAAAAACAAAGATAAACTATTTAAACACAAGTAATTCCATAACAAATATAAACAATTTGCAAATACAAACTTGAATACTAATATAAACCATAATAATAATTCCAAAAAATCATTACACTGGGCTTTTTTTATTCACAACAACTTCCTGCTAGCTGGGTCTACAGCCACATTTCATCATGGAAGTATTGCTGGCCAGCTGGTCGAGGTCATTCTGACTTTCATGGAGCAGAAACTGATTACCTTCAGACCTAACTCTTTGATTTGCTCGTTTCTGCCTTCTGACCGTAGCCCTCCAGAGGTTTACTTTTCTTCTATGGGCCATCATAGGAGTTTTTTGTATTCCTCTCCTCTGTGTCAGCTGGTCAAAAAATCACATTCATGTCCTAAATCAATGGGAACCACTACGGGCCGTTTTATTTGATTTTGTATGTTTTCATTTACTTTAACAACATCTGACTGTTTCTGCTCAATGGGTTGCCAAGTACATATGCTTAGAGAAAACACAGGTATATACTGTATATATTTATTTTTATATATATAGTATTAATTAGATCGTGTTGTTTCATTGTCAACTTTAATGCATAAATATATAAATATTTTAATTAGAAAACCTTTTTCTAAGAATGAAGGTTTGTTTTACACTTTAGTGGTTTTTGTCTTGTTTGACAATACCTGGTTGATTTTGTATTTAGTAAACTTATATTCTTGGACAGTTTGGAGACAAAGTCAGAGAGGCGAGATTGCGTTGCTTTGGACACGTGCAGAGGAGAGATGCTGGGTATATTAGGAGAAGGATGTTAAGGATAGAGCTGCCAGGCAAGAGGAAAAAAGGAAGGCCTAAGAGGAGGTTTATGGATGTGGTGAGAGAGGACATGCAGGTGATGAGTGTAACAGAACAAGATGACGAGGACAGAAAGATATGGAAGAAGATGATCCGCTGTGGCAACCCCTAACAGAAGCAGCTGAAAGAAGAAGAAGAAGCAGACATTTTTTAGAAATTATTATAGTATTAATTACCATATATATTTCTGGTATTTTATAATGTCGGTCATATAAGTTGAATGCGGAAAACTCACCCTATTGGTCCAAGAGATTACGATATGCTAACGCCCACCTGAGAGAGTAACCACGGGGCACACTGTGGGTGTGGCAATGCACTGTATCAGCGTGTGCTCCTAACCTCTCTCTCTCTCTCTCTCTCTCTATTGTGCCTACGTGACCACACGGTGATACCCAAACTATTCCGAAGTGACGTTTGCACTGTTTTGTGTTTTTTGTATCTCGTAAGAGCATCCCTTATCTATGATGGACCGTTCGATCAGAAGAAAATATGAAGCTGGTTTTAAATCAAATGTTGTTGAAGTGGCAAAAAAAACTGGCAACTAAGCTGCTACCACAAAATTCGATGTGTCTAAGAAACTGATGAGAGATTGGAGGAGGCAAGAAGATGTAAAAAAAAAAAAAAAATTAAGTGTCGCATTTTTGAACAGGGGTGGCATGGTGGCGCAGTGGTGGCACTGCTGCCTCACAGTTAGGAGACCCGAGTTCACTTCCCGGGTCCTCCCTGAGTAGAGTTTGCATGTTCTCCTGGTGTCTGCATTGGCGATTCTAAATTGTCCCTAGCGTGTGCTTGGTGTGTGTGTGTGTGTGTGTGTGCCCTACGGTGGGCTGGCACCCTGCCTGGGGTTTGTTTCCTGCCTTGCGCCCTGTGTTGGCTGGGATGGGCTCCAGCAGACCCCCATGACCCTATAGTTAGGATATAGCGGGTTGGATAATGGATGGATGGATTTTTGAATAGGCGTATAAGTCGGGCTCTGATTTTATGATCGATTTTTCGGGTTTCAAGACTTGAGTATATGCAGTAATGATTATAATCCAAATAAATTTGGTATATCTTTATTGTTTTTGATGACTGGTCTGTGGAAAGCACCTTGAATTGCATGTAAATGTATGATACGGTGCTTTATAAATAAAGTTATTATTATTATTATTATTGCATTGGCGTCAGGAGTGGGACATTTACCAAGAGATAAAGTAAGCAGAACCCAAAGCAAATCTCTATATGTATTTTAAATGCATATAAAGGAATAAAGAAAAAATCGCCAAAGTATTTAATTCCACTCTCACTCTAAATTTGAAATAAGTAAAGGCAGTTATTATAGAATGTATAGTGCATAAAAAAACTTTTTACAAAAATGTAAAACACAATGTAGTCAACATAAGGAAAAACAGAATGTTCCCCAAAACTAGTTATAAACCCAAATTTAATATCCCACATGTAACACAACAAAGTTTGCAAACACAAAAAAAATATATGTTGTAGACATGCCAATGGATCATACAATAAAATATTGTAATTACTGTATAAAAGCAAACAAAAATAAAAATATATACACAAAGACAATATAATCATATAACAAACAATAGAAACAGTAATAAAAGAAATAAAAAAAAATAACAAAAGAAATAAAAAACAGTGTGAGCCAATTGAAAAAACACTGCCAGCCCTTGCTATTTACAATAATAATGAAATATACATACAGTATATCATGAAGCCAAGAAAGACATAACAGGATGCGTGAAGTCATTACTGCATCTCTGTTGTCAGTCATTAGCACTAAAACATAAGTAACCTGATCGTTATAATTTGATACTAACCCTCCCCTATTCTGTTTCTCTTCTCGGTACTCAAATGTGGCACTTGGTGCCACGGCCCACCTGCCAAGTTGTTTTGCCTGCCTAAGGTAAAGTCATCCCTGATGGAGGATCACAGGAATCATGGAGGGGTAGAGGGGTCCTTTCATCAGATTGGCTGGCCTAGCGCTGTCTCAGCCGTGGAATGGCCAAATGGAGGAGGCAGCTTGATGGATGAGGTCTCCAGGACTCTAAACAAATCCAAATCATACAGGGTGACACAGAAAAATGAGAACTTTTGAAAAAAACAATAAAAATAGAAGAAATCCAACAAAAAAAATGTATTGACAGCAATTGAACCACTACACCTTGCCTTTTAAGAGACAGTAATCCAAATTATCAATGTCTGAAAATCACATCCTGTTGATGGCGTCCTCCTGTACGTATGCATTCTTCCAATCTGCTGTTGAGGTTCCCCATTGATCGCTGCAACATCTCAGCTGGGATACCATGAATTTCGTCTTGAATTCTTTGTCTCAGTTTATTCAGTGTCCTTGGCCGAGTCGTGTAGACCTGACTCTTAAGGTAGCCCCACAAGAAAAAATCACAAACGGACAAATCCGGTGATCTTGAGGGCCAGGGAATGTCACCGAATCTTGAGATGACACGGTTACCAAACAATTCTCGCACAGCTGCCATTGATTGCCTTGCGATTGATTACTAAATTACTAAATGGCGAGATTGTTTACAGCTCAAGGTCCCCTGTTCCGCAGTGCTGCCAACTGTACATGGCTGCCACTACGCATTTCAAAAGTTCCCGTTTTTCTGTGTCACCCTGTATTATGTGATATCATCTACTGTTAAATTCAACTGTGTACTTCTAAAATTTTTAATTTTAAACTCTATTGAGGATTTGTTCTGTTCTGTGTATTGTATTTTATTGACCCCCTGCTTTTTGACACCCACTGCATGCCCAGCCTACCTGCAAAGTGGTCTCTCTTTGAACTGCCTTTCCCAAGGTTTCTTCCATTTTTTTCCCTACTGGGGTTTTTTGGGAGTTGTCCCTTGTCTTCTTAGAGAGTCAAGGCTGGGGGCTGTCAAGAGGCAGGGCATGTTAAAGTCCATTGCGGCACTTCTTGTGTGATTTTGGACTTTACAAAAATAAATGGTATTGTATTGGATTGTATTGTATCTTGCAGTTGGGGTGTTCCTTGAGAAACAGCGATGTGGAGGACCAGCCTGTCCCAGTGTGCTACTCTCTGGTGGAAACAATTACATGAACTTGTGTGTGAAGCCACAAAAGCATGCGGTTGTGAAGATGTACTGGTCAACTGTCCATAAACTGATATGAGACTGCGAAAGCTGGGCATCACGTTGGTTATATGGTTGTTTTCCTGAAATCTCCTGAACCTGCTTGGAGACAGCGGAGAGCAAAATTTATCATAAGACTGAAAGGAATAAGCCAGGAAGTGAAAAGCTATGCGCCCCCCAGAGGTCTCCACGCTGTGGCTTAGTGGACATTAAAAGTGCTTCAGAGTGGTCAGCAACTCCTTCTTTACACTTAACAGAGACGCCGTCTTTTCCCCACGTTTGTTTTAATGGTTTAGAACGAAACGTTTAACCCTTAAAATGCTGCCAAGGACTGCGGCTTTGATTGACTTATAAATGCAGCAGATGGGTGCAATTAAAGCCAATTATGTAGTAAGTGCTCATTTACAGGCAGGCAACTGTGAGGCTGAGGGGCATGTGCTTCAGCTGGGACTGAGGGGATTTCCTCCCTGGATGTTTTTATAAATTTATATGTACAGGCATCTTTTGTCCAGCCACCACTCCCTTAAACATATGCGTTGACTTTTGGGGGCTTTTGAACATTTTCGAGTGATGGAAGTCCACCCTCTTGTTTTTCTTTCTTTCGTTTTTTTCCTCTCTCCACATCCCCCGGCCATCTTGCTTAAGGTGTCAGGAGAACCGATTATCCTTGATCATCAGCCTTACGGCATTCTGCAGTTGTATTTAGTTTGGCAGCATAGTGGCACTCGGCTCCACAGTCTTTCCCTGGCTTGTATTTATTTTCTAGAACATTAGAACACTCGAGACGAGAACAGGCCATTCAGCCCAACAAAGCTCGCCAGTCCTATCCACTTATCTCTTCCAAGAAAACATCAAGTCAAGTTTTGAAAGTCCCTAAAGTCCAACTGTTTACCACACTACTTGGTCGCTTATTCCAAGTGTCTATCGTTCTTTGTGTAAAGAAAAACATCCTAATGTTTGTGCGAAATTTACTCTTAGCAAGTTTCCAACTGCGTCTCTGTGTTCTTGATGAACTCATTTTAAAGTCACCGTCTCAATCCACTGGACTGATTCCCTTTATAATTTTAAACACTTCAGGCAGGTCTCCTCTTAATCTTCTTTTGCTTAAACTGTGAAGGCTCAGCTCTTTTAATCTTCCCTCATAACTCAACCCCTGTAGCCCTGGAATCAGCCTAGTCGCTCTTCTCTGGACCTTTTCTAGTGCTGCTGTGTCCTTTTTGTGGCCTGGAGACCCAAACTGCACCCAGTACTCCAGATGAGGCCTCACCAGTGAGTTATAAAGCTTGAGCTGAACCTCCTGTGACTTGTACTCCACACATCAAGGCGCTATATAACCTGACATTCTATTAGCCTTCTTAATGGCTTCTGAACACTGACTGGTAGTTGATAGCTTAGAGTCCACTATGACTCCTTAATCCTTCTCATAAGGTGTACTCTCGATTTTCCGACCGCCCATTGTGTATTCAAACCTAACATTTTTACTTCCTATGTGTAATTCTTTACATTTACTGACATTAAATTTCATCTGCCACAAATTTGCCCAAGCCTGTAAGCTATCCAAGTCCTTCTGTAATGATATAATGGATTCCAAATCATCTGCTAATCCACCTATCTTGGTATCATCTGCAAACTTAACCAGCTTGTTACTTATATTCCTATCTAAATCATTTATATATATTAAAAATAGCAGCGGCCCTAGCATTGACCCCTGCTGGTCACCACTCTTAACATCGGCCAATTCTGATGAGGTTCTTCGCACCATCACCCTCTGCTTCCTGTGTCGGAGCCAATTCTGCACCCATCTAAAAACATCACCCTGAACTCTCACTTGTTTTACAGTGGCTTGCAAAAGTATTCGGCCCCCTTGAACTTTTCCACATTTTGTCACATTACAGCCACAAACATGAATCAATTTTATTGGAATTCCACGTGAAAGACCAATACAAAGTGGTGTACACGTGAGAAGTGGAACGAAAATCATACATGATTCCAAACATTTTTTTACGAATAAATAACTGAAAAGTGGGGTGTGCGTAATTATTCAGCCCCCTGAGTCAATACTTTGTAGAACCACCTTTTGCTGCAATTACAGCTGCCAGTCTTTAAGGGTATGTCTCTACCAGCTTTGCACATCTAGAGACTGAAATCCTTGCCCATTCTTCTTTGCAAAACAGCTCCAGCTCAGTCAGATTAGATGGACAGCGTTTGTGAACAGCAGTTTTCAGATCTTGCCACAGATTCTCGATTGGATTTAGATCTGGACTTTGACTGGGCCATTCTAACACATGGATATGTTTTGTTTTAAACCATTCCATTGTTGCCCTGGCTTTATGTTTAGGGTCGTTGTCCTGCTGGAAGGTGAACCTCCGCCCCAGTCTCAAGTCTTTTGCAGACTCCAAGAGGTTTTCTTCCAAGATTGCCCTGTATTTGGCTCCATCCATCTTCCCATCAACTCTGACCAGCTTCCCTGTCCCTGCTGAAGAGAAGCACCCCCAGAGCATGATGCTGCCACCACCATATTTGACAGTGGGGATGGTGTGTTCAGAGTGATGTGCAGTGTTAGTTTTCCGCCACACGTAGTGTTTTGCATTTTGGCCAAAAAGTTCCATTTTGGTCTCATCTGACCAGAGAACCTTCTTCCACATGTTTGCTGTGTCCCCCACATGGCTTGTGGCAAACTGCAAACGGGACTTCTGTTAACAATGGCTTTCTTCTTGCCACTCTTCCATAAAGGCCAACTTTGTGCAGTGCACGACTAATAGTTGTCCTATGGACAGATTCCCCCACCTGAGCTGTAGATCTCTGCAGCTCGTCCAGAGTCACCATGGGCCTCTTGGCTGCATTTCTGATCAGCGCTCTCCTTGTTCGGCCTGTGAGTTTAGGTGGACGGCCTTGTCTTGGTAGGTTTACAGTTTTGCCATACTCCTTCCATTTCGGAATGATCGCTTGAACAGTGCTCCGTGGGATGTTCAAGGCTTTGGAAATCTTTTTTTAGCCTAAGCCTGCTTTAAATTTCTCAATAACTTTATCCCTGACCTGTCTGGTGTGTTCTTTGGACTTCATGGTGTTGTTGCTCCCAATATTCTCTTAGACAACCTCTGAGGCCGTCACAGAGCAGATGTATTTGTACTGACATTAGATTACACACAGGTGTACTCTATTTAGTCATTAGCACTCATCAGGCAATGTCTATGGGCAACTGACTGCACTCAGACCAAAGGGGGCTGAATAATTACGCACACCCCACTTTTCAGTTATTTATTTGTAAAAAATGTTTGGAATCATGTATGATTTTCGTTCCACTTCTCACGTGTACACCACTTTGTATTGGTCTTTCACGTGGAATTCCAATGAAATTGATTCATGTTTGTGTCTGTAATGTGACAAAATGTGGAAAAGTTCAAGGGGGCCGAATACTTTTGCAAGCCAGTAATTTGATGCCCACCCTCTCATGTGGCACCTTTTCAAATGCTTTCTGAAAGTCCAGATAATTAATATCATATGCTCCACTCTGATCGTATCCTTTTGTGGCTCCTCATAGAATTCCAGCATGTTAATAAAACACGACCTCCCTCTTCTGAACCCATGCTGGCTGTTCCTAATAACTCCTGTCCTTGCCATTTGTTGCTCAATCTTATCCTTAATAATTCCTTCCATTAATTTTCCTGTGATGCACGTTAAGCTTACTGGCCTATAGTTACTTGGATCTGCCCTGTCACCCTTTTTATATAATGGGATGATATTTGCCATTTTCCAGTCCTTCGGAATCTCTCCAGTGCACAGTGACTTCCTAAAAATATGTGTCAAGGGTTTATATCTGTACTCACTACACTGTGGTTGCAGTGTGTGTGAAGGCGCTATATAAAATAAACTGTGTTTGCACTCCATTAATATTGAGTAGCCTGTTCTCAGTACTTTGATCTGTAAGTGCCAAGCCTCAGTGGCCATCTCTCTTTGTCTCTCATCGTCTGCTGCATTAATGAATAACTTCCTGATCGAAGATTTCACAAGCGAGCAGACTTTAGGGCCACCCATGAAACGTTCTGCTCAGCTGGCTGTCCTTGGGTGTTGTCGCTGATGTCTGTCCCGTTCGTCCCCAGCCTGACACACCAGTGAGCAACTGGTAAAGTATGAACTCCCTCCAGCCAACGCCAGCCTGCAGACTCAGACAGAGGAGCCCTTTGATGAGTTCTGGAATGTCTTGTACAGTGCGGATGGTGCTGCCGAAATGATGCGTGTCAGCTGGAGTCGGGCCGTGGGAGATGTGCCGAGGGTCAGGTGAGGCCGTTCCCGGTCAGCGAGCGCAGGTTTAATGCGTAGCTCCATTCAGGAGGCAGCCATATGGGAAAGCCATTAGTGGGCTGTGTGTATTTCTTCACCCCAATTGACAGGGGAGTGAGAACACTCAAAGTGACCCCTGAGTCTCTCACCTCTCACTATCCGTCTTGATAAATTGCAGCGTCTGAGGGCAAAGAATTCTCCGGTAAGAGTCGCAGCTCCCCCACTGCTGCAATATTAACAAAGATTAATTAGGAAACTCAACCTGCCGCAATACCCAGCGCTTGAAACTTGAGACTGCGGCCTGCCAGCTTTTTGTATTCCACGGCACTTTGACCGCAAGCGGCACTGGGGTCTGTGCATTTATACGAGCACCACCTGCAGGGTCCGTCAAGATATCACACTGACAGGCTCCTCAGGTGGCGCCGTCGAGCCAGTCATTTGCCAACACTGGTGGGCCGTGCTGTGGTATTCACTTTCATCGGTCTAATTGTATTTGGTCACTCTCCTTAAATCCTAACTCTGAAGATGTGGAAGAACGATGAAGTTCGGAAACGTGTGTTAACCCTTTGACTGTGGTGGATAAGTGATTTGATCATTTTTGTCTTCATGGAGGTCTAATTTAAGTGACTAAAATACTCGCCATTGTTTCTTTTTTCAGTTTGAGAGACTGAAGCTGGAAACGCTAGACTGAATCGGTAACCATTAAACAGGCAAGGTTGGCGGGTCATACAAAATGAGCAAGAGATTTAAAGCTGCCCAGGTGATGATGTTCGTATTTTTTTGTTTATTTAGTTCTCGGGGCAGCACGGTGGTGCAGCAGTTAGTGTTACAGCCTTGTGGATCCCGTGTTCTGGATGAGTAGTTGAGTAGCTCACCCTGTAAGTCACCCTGGAAAGTGGGCCTGAAAGTAAAGCCAGGAAACTGAGACCTCCTGGTGCCACACGGCTCTCACAATAGTGAACACAGGTGCCAGCTTCAGATGGCGTCAGCTGCACAATGGACAAAGAAATCCAAAAGTGCCTTAAATAAGCTCCTGTATCCATGGGAGGTGTTATTTGATGCCATCATATCATTTTAGCCCCAAGTTTCAGTTCTTGTGGCATCTGCTCAAAGGGCTCTGGGGTTCCTTTGTCTCCATGACTTTCTCCATAAGTCAGGATAAGAGTCTGAAAACACAACAAATAACACTTGTCCGCCCATGCATATTCTGAACCTGCTTTGTCCAAAACAGATTCATGGGAAGGTGAAAGCTATCCATACAGCTTAGTGTACACACTCATGCACACAGCCACATTCACGCCCTGATGTGCACATCTCTGGGATGAGGAAGAAAAACTGGGGAATCCAAAAATACACGCAGCACAGCAGACGGACACGGGGAGATGTGGTGTAGCGGGTCTGTGGCTCCAAACGAATGGCCAGTTTTAATAAACAATCCGTTTGGCCGTGTCAGTCTCCGTGGGCGCGCTCGTGCATCTATGAGGAGTTGATGAGGTAATTGGAGGCGAGATGCACCTGCACAAGAAAGTGCGATCTTTCTCAATTGTTTCTTTGGCTTCCTACGATACGTGATTGAGATGCTGCGCCCACAGAGCCGTATAAGTACGGGCCGGCACAGGAGATCGGGGGGAAAAAGAAAGGAAACCCAGAATGGAGGTTAATGGAGAGAAGAGGAAGGCGGCGGGAGGAGGAGGAGGAAGAGGAGGAGTGAGACAGCGAGCAAGAGAGAGAGAAGGCTCACTGGATAGAAGGCAGGCAGTTGAAAGGAGAGCCCTGGCAGGGTGTAAAGCCGACACTCGGGGGCAGATGGATTGGGTCACTCCTGCTGAGCTTTTCAGAGGATAAGAGTGACCAGGGTCATGGACGGCTCGCCTCATAAGGCCGAGAAGGCAGCGGGAGTCGAGGAGGCTTGGGAAGAGAGAGCGCCCTGGCCGTTGGAGACCCGAGTCTCGGTCCGGCGAGTCAGCTGCACGTAGCCAGGGGACAGAAGGCTACCGGACCTGTTGAGAGTCAGCTGAACCTGTGGACTGGGCGACTCACCTGCTGCACGGCCCGTATGGGAGAAGCAGGGGAGCCACCCGTTAAAAGGAGAAGGCACCAGGTTTTTAAAAAGGACAGCTTCCAGACAGTATTTTAACCTTGTTTTATGTATTATGGATTTTAATCTGCACTTTTAATACCTCGTGTTTTTGGATGGTTTATTTAGGGGAACTTTGAAGCGCTGCACTTTAGACACGGTTTGGTTTGTTAATAATAAATGCACTGGACACTTTTTTATGCCATCCCCTTGGTCCATGTGTGATTTGTCCTCATTGCACAGCTCATCCGGTTACATTACCGACAGTGTTGTGTTCAAGAGCTCCTAAAACACAAAGAGGGAGCATGGAGCAGGACCCGCACTGTCACAGGAGAACATTCAGATCGCACACAGACAGCACCTGGGCCAAGAATCACATCCAGCTCCCTAAAGTGCTGTGCCAGCATATACAGTACATCAGTGCCTTTCATTAATAGAGCGCCTTTGTATACTGAACACCGCTGCAGATACAGTAGATGACTACTGCTATGAATTGGGCTTTTATTGAACCTTCTGTGTGTAATTCTTCCCCCTTTTGTAAGGTTTTTTTTTTTCTTTATACCCTGTGACAAAGCCGCTATTACAGAGCTCAACCCGACACAGACAGACGCAGGAAGCACACTGATAAAATAAATAAATGTTTTATTTTTCTTTTCTTCGCCTGTGGGCAACACCTTCCTCATTTCCCTCAGACACAACACAGTCCCAATAAGCACTACCACAACAATACAAATAACTCTTCCTCTTTTGTCCTCCACTCCTCTCCGGCAAGCTTCACCTCCCGTCTCCCGACTCTGGCTCCTGGAGTGCTGGCTGCCGGCTCCTTTTATAGCCCACCCAGGTGTGGCAGAAGAGCTGCCCATACGAGCTCAGGAACAACAGCAGCGCCCCCCTGGGTCCCAACAGGGTTGTAGAGAACTCCATCTCCCATGGAGCCCTGTGGGAATCCGAGGCACCACTGCCACCCGGGGGCTGCCATTTAGCATCCCAGGGGAGGTAGTGTTCAGTCCGTGCTTATTCCCCCGGACCATATAAAGAAGAGGCGTGCCAGCCTGGCAAGGGCCCCGGCCGTCTGCCACAACCATGAATCTGAAGTTAGTTTGGTGACTGGTGGCTTGACTGTGATTGTATAAAGTTATTCAGCTGTTTTTGCCTCCATCTTTATTTATTACACTCACTGCCATGTTGTGTGTTGCTTTGCTTCCCCAGTGTTCACCAGATCTGGCACTCTGTGACTGTATTTGGTTCTCAAAATAAAAATTGAATCTGAGGAGAAGAAGATTTGCTACAGTTGAAAAAAATCAGGAAAAATACAAACAAAAGATGAGCACAGGGAATATTCCCAGGAATGGCAGAATAATTGAAACACGTGTATTGTTACTCAAGGAGTGACTAAAAGGGAATTGCGCTAAGTTTTATAATAAGGGGATTTTAGGAACAATTCTGGGAATTTTTGGTTTCTCCCTCACATGTCCTACATCCCATCTTGTGTCCTTTTATCCTTACACTCACTTGTTTGAGATGAGACTGAGCCTGCAGCCATCATACACTTGCACCTGGGACAAGAATCTGACGACTTTACCTGCACTTGACAGCTACTGTGCTTATCGGAGGTCACGTTCACTTATTCTGTTCAACCCCAAGTGGCCAGACAGAACAAAAAAGGGTGAACAAGAAAGCAAGTTTAAACTTTTATGAACTCATTATAGATTTTTCACTCTCTAACTTAAGGTTCTTGATGTTCCAAAAGCAGAAGCTGAAACAGAATGAGTGTGGCAACTCACAACAGTACAACCTGAATGGACAGCAGTTCTCCTTACTAGACGTCTGGACATCTAATGTACAAAGATGGTAAGGAAGCTTTTCAATGAGCTGATCGACCTTTGATCCAGTGTGTTCTCTGGATGGAATCGATGCAACGAGAGACACAAGGCTTCCGGAGAGGTCCCATATTTATGCCAGTCAGAAGTGACTCTACTCCATTGCCCCTTGATCAGGGCCCTTAACCTGTAGCCTGTATGACGTTAATCTGCAGCCAGCCCTGCAAGCAGGTCCTCCAACTTGCAGGGAAGACTCGTTGGCTGGTGGTGGGATTGGCAAAAAAAAACCTCACACTCTTCAAGGTGGCGCTGAGGGGTCACCAGTTGCATCATGTGGTGGGAGAAGCAACACGCTGTATCACTGCATGGTCCCAACCTCTCCTCTCCTCTCTCTGTGCTTCTCTACAAGCACCAGATGGACTAATGGGGCACTGCAGCTTAAGGGCCAACTCCTCTCTTCTCTTTCACTGTTTATTTATTCGTTGTTTCAGTACCGAGCTGGAGTTCTGTAGTGTGTGATGTCAGGATATTGTCTCCATGTCATCTTCAATGACCCTTCTTTATCTGAATTTGCAGATACAAAAGAATTCGAAATAATTTTTTTCTTATTTTTACTCTCCTGGTTAGGAACTTTCACTGGTCGTTTTGTCGTTGACTTTTGGTTCTCGTTAATAGTTTTGATATCATTTGAATTCCCCGGTTATGATCCATGAATGATCTTTATTGTCATTGTCACAGGTACAACGAAATTGGAAAATCCATGCCTACCTCTTCACCACTCCTTTTCACTTTCCTCCTTCATTTCTTTTTGCTTGTTTTCTCCTAACTAATCAGCCTTATGTCCTTGAACCCATCCTGGTTGTGAACAGTCTATGTTCTCGAATCATCTACCAATTAGCAGTCTACCCGTTGGCCTAGGCTAGGGCAAAATGCGCATGGTGTCCCTGCAGACCCCATGTGGTTAATGTGCCTGGTCAGGAGATTTCAAGTTCCCCTTTTAACTGCTTATATCCTGTTATGTGGTGAGGGCAGCAAGCAATCAGATTCTTATCTATTAACTGGAACGATAGTGTGGAGAAATTCATTCTAAATAAAGTTTTTCTAGTACAGTCTTAATCACTACAAGTAAAATTGCCTGTTACAATATGAAAGCAAGCATTTCAACCAATTGTGCAAAGTCCAAACAGTCCATCTTCACATCTCTATATATATGTATTTATATAAAATCCAACATCTGTCTGTAGGTCTGTCCGCTTTTCACGAGGGAACTACTTAACGGATTTAGATCTTTTTTCTTGTATAATTTGCTTGAACATTCCGGTTGATTTTGCGACTTCTCTCATCGTACATAGTGTCATAGTTCGCTTGTGGTACCGATTTATTTGCTCGAATCCGAGGGGGTGGGGCCCTCCTCACTCACGCGCCAGCCTCCGTTTGAGTCGCTCTACCTCTCGCCACATTTTGGAGCATACGTTGCCTCCGCTAGCGATACCTAATTCTTTATTGATTTTTAAACTTTGTCCTGTTTCACTACTACACGGGTGGAGCTGCGGGGAACAGCTAGTGAAATATAAATATTAAAGGTTCTAATGTGGAAACCAAGAGAAAGGAGGTGTGATTTAACAGCTGTAGCAGCCCCTCTCATGTCTCTAATGCACTCATTCATTCACTTTCCACTGCATATCCGAAGCTGAGTTGCAGAGGTAACAGTCCTGGTAGTTAGACCCACATGTCCCTTTTCCCAGCCAGACTTGCCAACTCATACGGTGGGCAGGGCCTTCTTAACAGCATTATAGGCCCCTGGGCAAAGCAGTGCACTGGGGCCCCTATCTAACCAAACACTCAGCAAGTCACAACATACATACAGTAGATTAGCATAGGGCTCCTATGCTCATGGGACCCCCTGGCAACTGACCAGCGTGCCCATGCCTTAAGATGGCCCTGATAGTGGGATCCCAAAGGCGTTCCCAGGCCATTTGGGAGATATTATTCTCATAGTGAGCCCTGGGTCTTCCTTGGGTTCTTCTCCCAGCTGGTCATCTGTATCAGATGCCTGAACCACTTCAATTGGCTCCTCTCCATACGGAGCGTCAGTAGAGCTACTCCAAGCCTCTCCTGAATGTCAGCACTTCTTCAGCTCTCTCTAAGGGAGAGCCCAGCCACCGTGCAGTGAAAGCTCATTTCGGCTACTTGTACCAGAGATCTCATTCTTTCGGTCCAAAGCTCAACTAGTTAATAGAGAGCTTCGCCTTCTGACTCAACTCCTTCTTCCCCACTACAGATCGATATAGCAAATGCATAACTGTGCCTGCCACCTCAATTCATCTGTTGATCTCACCATTCCCCCCCCCATGAACAAGACCCTGAGGTATTTAAACTCCTCCACTTGAGGCAGTAACTCGCCTCTCACTCATGGAAGACAGTCCGCCTTTTTCCTAATGAGGACCATGATTTGGAGGTGCTGATCCTCATCCCTGCTGCTTCACACTCGGTTGCAAACCATCCTAATGCATGCTGGAATTCATAGCCTGATGAAGCCAACAGGACCATGTCATCTGTCATCTAAGGTCACCGAACTGGACCCCCCAACCAACTGTGCCATCCATGAAAACCACAAGCAGGGCTGGAGACAAAGCACAGCCCTGGTAGAGTCCCACACCCACTGAAAATGGCGCCTATGTTCTCCCCCAGTATGCGGACACCAGTGTTGTGCAAGTTCACACCTCACTAGAACTCGCTCAAAGTTTAGTTCACACAGATAAAAATGAATAAATACACGTTCATAGTTCACCATTTCAATTCTGAATTAGTTCATCTTCAGTTCATTTTATATTTTTTAAGGAGTGAGAACAAATGACCCATAAGTTGACTTTTTTCAGTTTTGCATGCCTTATTAGGCTATTACAGTGTTCTTGAATAAAATACAATTAATATGAAGACTTTTTTATTTAAATACACTTCATTGAAGCAACAAAAACGTATAACCATATATGCTAATATCCTCCCGGTCAAAAAAGAAATTAAATAGAAGCAAGTATACATATAAATTACCGCTCTATTTCCAACGTGTGACACAAATGGTGACTGTGGAACCAGCGTGTAGGCAAACTAACTTATTACACTGCCGGTCAAAATTCGTGTCACGTACTGCGTGTCCAACGGGGAAAAATATAAAGTGGTCTCGTGAAATACAACGTTTTCCTAAAAGCGAAAGCGGAGCTTCACCTCGTGCTCTTGTCTGCGGGAGTGCAGCTTAAGTACAAGCATACAGACACAGACAGGGCCGATTTGATTTGATGTTATCTTTTCCTGAATACAAATTAATGGCAAAAAATTTGTACATAATAAATATTTGTAAAAATCCACTATTTGTGTTTATCCGAATATCGTATTTGGATTCGGCTCCACCCCTACATTACAAAGCAAAACGTTTAATCTGGACCTAAACCAGACCCAGAATGTCTCCTAAAACTGAACTTGCGCACGTTCAAGTTCTTTACTTGCAAAAATGTTACGTTAAATTCACCATTCTTAGAAAATGAGCTTGTTCAATGAACGCACTCTTTTGAACTAGTTTATGCACAACACTGGCGGACACAGCTCTCAATGTGATTATACCTTATTGAGGCCCCAGAACCTCATACTCTCCCAGCATTCCCCACAGCATCCCTCGCGGGACACTGTCATACACCTTCACGAAGTCCACATACGCTTGTAGACCGAATGGGCGTACTCCCATGCTCCCTCCCGAGGTTAAAGATTTGGTCCACCATTCCACAGCCTTGATGGAATCCATATTACTCCCCCTGGATCTGAGGTTCCACGCCAGGGCAGATTCTCCTTTCTAGTACCCTGGCATAAACTTTCCCAGGGAGGCTGAGGAGTCTCTAATGCACAGTGCATTATAAAAGGCTCTGACCTGCTGGAAAACCTCAGGTATCTGGGTGTAAGACCTGGTATTCGGGTGTGAGGCAGGTGCCCACTTGAAGTGAGAGGACACATCAGCCTTGTGACAGAGAGAGTAGACATCTCTTTTAAATTTGGTATCTATATTTACGGAACTTGCCAGATCTTTCTTGAAGTTATTGGCACTCATTACTGCAACGGGTCACGGCCTCACAGCGGGCATCCCTGCTAATCATGTCCTCCACTGGGCTGACCTTCAGGGTAACTGACCAGTGCTTGTCATTATTGTTCAAAGCGGCTTAAGTCTGAGGTAGCCAGCTGGATTTGGCCTCTGACTCCCCGAAGATTTATGGCTTCCTCCTCTTCTTCTTCTCTGACTCTTGGCCTTGAGGGCACAATATAACTAAAAATGTATGGATTTGTTTGTCTTGTTGGGTAAGTTGAGCATCTGTGCACCGCTCTGAGCCAATCTGTCATAAAGTTTACTACAGTATATTCCATGGTGACTCAATAAGCTCCATGAAGTACTTGCAGATTTTTCAGCCACGTTTGAGCTGCAAAGCTCCCAGCTCATCCCAAATGCATTCTGTTGGAATGAGATGGTGAGGACTATGCAGTGCGATGGACTGAACTGAGATCACTGGCATGTTGTTGAATCCAGCTTGAGACGGGTGTGCTTTGCGGCGTGGTGCGGCGTCCATTTGTGGCCCTAATGGAATGCACAGGTACGCAGTGGCATTCAAATGACATTTACCTGATATTGAGGGGGTCTAAAGTGTCCCACAACATCACACCAGCACCACCTGCCTGCACTGTTGATATGAGGCAGAATAGATGTATGACTTTGTGTTGTTTACACCACCTTCTAATCTTAGCATCTTTATACTGGAGGAGAAATCAAGAAAAGTTATGAAACCTTTTTTCCAGTCTTATTCTTCTGTGTTTTTTTTGGCCATCTCATGCCCACTGTACCTTTATCCTTCTGTTTTTAGCTGGCAAGAGTGAAACTTGTTATGGTCTATTAGTACCATACACCATCTCCTTCAAGGACTGACACTTTGTGCTGTCAGACGTGTTGGCAATGGGAATGCTTTTGTGATGAATTAGGGGGAACGAGATTGCGGTAACACAGTTGATGACATACCTGTACTGTCGTTCCACTTCCTCCCACAGCTCAGAAGACGTCTAAAGTTGGCAACATCCCGCCTCCAGCCCCGCCACTTCTGATTTGACCAGGTATTACAGGAAGTCAAGTCATTGTCTTTTGACCATCGGAACTCATGGCAGACAAATTGAGGGCCGGCTCAAGGGTACATCATGCCCAACTCCAGTCCTGGTGGGCTGCAGGTTTTCATTCTAACCCTTTTCCTTGCTAATTGACTCTTTTTCCCTCCATATTAGTAGCCCTGTTTTTAAGGATTCAGTGCTCTGAATTGATTTGTTTTTTCATTAAATGGCAGCCAAGCAGAAATGAGATGTGAAACAAGCCAACAGATGACCAGCTAAACTGGAACATCAAACTCCAACCCATTTAACTCCAACCAATTCCTTAATGAGAAGCCGATTCTTGCTGTTAATTAAAGCCATTATTTAATATCAGGACTTGTCGCTGCTCTCATTCTGCCACAGCAGACTGTTGATTTTCTGCTTTTTCTAAAACCACCATCAAGATGTTTTGGTGACCTGAGCAGACCAACATGACCGAGACCTTCACCTTTCTTTATTTTCAGGTTAGCTGGTCTTGTGGTGGCTTGTTTGGTCTCTCATTATTGTCTGCCTGTTCGTTAAGGAAAAAGAAACAACTAAGGGGTCTGAGTCACGTCAATTTAAACGAAGGCAAAACAAGTTAATCAGCAGCAAAAACAGCTCATCAGTCAAGAAGATGGTTAGAAAGAAAACCTGCAGCCATTGTGGCCCCCCAGGCCCAGAGTTGGACACCCCTGCCCTAAGCAAAGCTTGTCGCAAGAGCCCAAAAAGAGACTTCCCAAAGAGAGTCCCCATTTTAGATCCATGCGGTCAGACCCGTAACTGAAATTGAAGGACAAGTTGGCGTGAGCCATGGAGATCTTCGCCCTACGATTGCATATGTAATCAATGAGCAGAGGGATATCAACACCCCTGTGATCGCAAATGTAAAAACATTTAGGTGCCCCCAAGACCAGTGCTTACACAACCTTTGCCTACAGGCAGCCCAGGGCACATTGCTGCTACAAAACTTTTTTCTTGCCTTAAAAAGTTGAAAAAAGAAACTGGTTTTCCAGGCTAAACCCCCAACTCTTTATTTTCTCACATTATAATTCTTTTACATTACGTTAAGGGATGTCCTCTTATGCCACAGCTCTAAACAGTTGGAGGATTTGTGGGCTTTCTCTTTCCTTAAACAAGTCTGCCCATTCTCCTCTGATTCTTCTCATTAACATAACAGGTACCCATTCAATGTTCTTTATTTGTCACCTCATTTTTTTGTATTGGGTGGCGCAGTGGGTAGCACTGCCGCCTCGCAGTTAGGAGACCCGGGTTCGCTTCCCAGGTCCACCCTGCGTGGAGTTTGCATGTTCTCCCCGTGTCTGCGTGGGCTTCCTCCGGGTACTCCGGTTTCCTCCCACACTCCAAAGACATGCAGATTAGGTGTATTGGCGATCCTAAATTGTCCTTGGTGTGTGTGTGTGCGCCCTGCGGTGGGCTGGCGCCCCGCCTGGGGTTTGTTTCCTGCCTTGTGCCCTGTGTTGGCTGGGATTGGCTCCAGCAGACCCCCGTGACCTTGTAGTTAGGATATAGCAGGATGGATGGATTTTTTTGTATTTCTAACAAACATACTCAAAAATGCTGCAAAAGGGAGGGAATTACCATTAACCCCTGGCTTATGTAAGAGAGATCAAACAAATCTAAAAAAAAAAACTTCACAAAAAATGGAAAAATAAAATACTCAAAAATATAATCCACAGTGACCAGAACAAATCCAGCAAGTCAATAAAATTGATATAAGGACAATACTTAACAATCCAAAACTCTCTTCCACCAAAGAAACAGTCCAATGAACCATAAGGATCTCACTTTCCCATCCTGCCTTTATATGCATGGGTTGTTTGTGATTTATTTGAAGTAATGGTGGCCCCACCTCCTAAGGGGTCTACCCACAAAACACAGGAAACATCAGAGAACAAGTACACCCTCATAGACTCTTCTTCTTCTTCTTCTTCTTCTTTCGGCTGCTTCCATATCTTCTTCCATATCTTTCCGTCCTCGTCATCTTGTTCTGTTACACCCATCACCTGCATGTCCTCTCTAACCACATCCATAAACCTTCTCTTAGGCCTTCCTCTTTTCCTGATGCCTGGCAGCTCTATCCTTAACATCCTTCTCCCAATATACCCAGCATCTCTCCTCTGCACATGTCCAAACCAACGCAATCTCGCCTCTCTGACTTTGTCTCCCAACCGTCCAACTTGAGCTGACCCTCTAATGTCTTCATTTCTAATCCTGTACATCCTCGTCACGCCCAATGCAAATCTTAGCATCTTTAACTCTGCCACTTCCAGCTCTGTCTCCTGCTTTCTGGTCAGTGCCACCGTCTACAACCCATATAACATAGCTGGTCTCACTACCGTCCTGTAGACCTTCTCTTTCATTCGTGCTGATACCCGTCTGTCACAAATCACTCCTGACACTCTTCTCCATCCATTCCACCCTGCCCGCAGTCTCTTCTTCACCTTTCTTCCACAATCCCCATTCCTCTGTACTGCTGATCCCAGGTATTTAAACTCATCCACCTTCGCCAACTCTACTCCCCTCATCCTCACCATTCCACTGACCTCCCTCTCATTCACACACATGTATTCTGTCATGGTGGTCCTACTGACCTTCATTCCTCTCCTCTCTAGAGCAGATCTCCACCTCTCCAGGGTCTCCTCAACCTGCTCCCTACTATCGCTACAGATCACAATGTCATCAGCAAACATCATAGTCCACGGGGACTCCTGTCTGATCTCGTCTGTCAGCCTGTCCATACCCTCATAGACTCTAAACAGACAAAATAAAATTGAGAACACACAAACAGGTAAATTATATAAACAAAGAATATTAAAACAAACAATATTAATTAATGAATCAAAAATGAACACACAAAAAAATACATTAAAAAAAAATTGAAACATAAATCAAGGGAGAAACCCTGGCTTAAGCGTAACAGGACATGGGTGGCCTTTTGGGTTTGCAGTTTATGAGTACAATGCTTTTCTACACCAAACCAGAAATCTTCTCCTAAAGAAACACCATGACACAAGGGCAACACCAAACTGGAAGGCAAAGTATATAATAACAAACACTAAGATGGAAAGACTGGTAACTGAATAACAGCTAATTAAAAATGAAAGCTTGAACCCTGTGCTTTGAGAAGTCACACCTTCCAGCTGTTATGGCCACAGGAGACATCCCATAAAACAATAAGCACCCACTGGAAACCCACCATGGCTATTTCTGTGCTAGCCCTTCATCATGTTCATTTCTACAGTTATACTGTATGTTGTCTCTCTTTGCCATCCACCAAAGACAGGGAGACCAGATTCTCCCTGAAAGAATGCGGGACGGCCCCTCTGTGGAAGAGCTGAGGTTATTGGATTGAGTGGACTGGGGGTATCGCGGTTTTACAATGCTGTATACAACCACATTTACAGGGCTCATACACACAGCTCTGTAGAATTAAACCAAACATACCTGTATACAGCCTTCAAAGCCACTCATATAATAAGTTTCCTGATTACTGTGGTACCTCTGGTCATTTTAAAACTCTGGACGTAACGTAATTTCCCCATAAGATTGTATGTAAATACAATTAATCCATTCCAGACCGTACGAATTGTATGTAAATATATATTTTTTTAAGCACAAAAATGGTTAATTATACCATAGAATACACAGTGTAATAGTAAATTAAATGTAAAAACATTGAATAACACAGAAAACCTTGAAAAACAGAGAAAACTAACATTGTAAGAGTTTGCGGTAGACGCTTAGGAACTGTAAACACTTTTTTATGAGTTTTAAGCACAGGGAAAAAAAATTAAATGCCACTTCTCTTGTGAAACTTTTCAAACCATCCTCTGCTGGCTTTAAATTCCTCACCTTCGCCACTCGAAGAAGGATTTTTTTTTCAGTAAATCGGCATGAATCTTCCTGGCTTTCTCACATATGAGCGCCTCACTTACGTTATCCACTGCAAGGTGCTTCTCGTTCAGCCACACTAGAAACAGTTTTTCAGCCTCTTCCAGCACTTGAGGCCTCTGCTTGGTTAACATTGTAACTCCTTTTGCAACATCAGCTGCTTTGTTAGACCCTGCATACGCAAAGAAAAGAAAATGGAAAAAGGAGGATGGGAAATCATTGACGCTTACGAACGTGTGTAGGTAAACTGGCCACCAGTGTTTTTGTTCGCCATCAGAGTGTGTGGTCGTGAACAGATGCAAAATTTTGGCAAACTTTTTGGTCATAACCTGATTTGTACGTGTTCAGAAAAGTTTATGACCAGATGTTCTACTGTACTTGTGTACTTTACACAACACCTTAAAACACTTTCAGGAGACATATTGCTGTGTTACAATGCTAAGTATAAGCCACTTTGACACTACTTACACATAGGATTACTCAAACTGAATCACAAAGCCTTGTACTGCCGCTCAGATTGTGTTGCATTTATGTTCCTGAATGATAAACGACCATCCACTAAGCTTGTATAAATTGTGTTTGCTTCAAGTTCAGACATACCAGGCACACTTATTCTTTTTGGCTCCATTACATTTTTTGGTATTGATATGTTGAGTAATATCTCCGTGTCCTCCCTTGAAGAACATCTACCTACCTCAATTTGTTGTTCTCAGATGTAAATCCACCTTTGTCCAGGGGTTTAAATTTTTTCTAAAGTTCAACGTTAAACGAGCACACATGTGTAGTCAATACTAACAGATATATAGACATAGAATTACTAGATGCCACATGACCAGCAGCATTGTATGTCAACGTCGCCGCCATATTGCGAGTGGCACTGCTGTGGAGTGAAGTAATAGATGAAGGTGCCTCACGCATGTGCTGCTTAGGATTGTACAAACCGCTGTACGCTCCAAACCAGATCCCGGGGATTACATTTCATAGGTAAAGCTCTTAACTTTAGCTATGCCAGGCTAAGCTAGCAAAGCATTATGTGCTCAAGTGAGCCTCCAAACAACGTTTTGGCTAAATATTTAATCACTAACTATGTAGATTGATGTTAGCTCTTAACGTTTCTCAAACTTTGAAGGTTTCCCAAAGAAATCCACCTCAGGAAGCAGTGTGAGGTAGCCCTTAGATGGGATTTTGAGAAAGCTGTCCTGTGATGTGTGCCGTGCTACTTTGGTAACAGATGCTGTACTGGCATCATATGATCAAAGCTACCACTCGCTCACATTAAGCAAACAAAGGAGGTTTGATGATTCCTTCTGAGGGTCCAGTCAAGGTGGTCAAAGTAGCTGAGCGTGTTATCTGACAGTCGACATTAGGGCAAGCTGTCAGTGTATCTTTGATCGATCAGTTTGTTCGGGCTGAGATTGGTTCAGATGATGTGCTTCTTTCTCAAGGAGCTCATTGAGGAAACACAGTTTGAAATTGACAACCATCATTTCATGCTCATGTCTTCAGTTGTGTCTGTCTTCCACAAACTAAGGCTGCACCGTATTGCCAGACTGAATACTCTCAAATTACAGGATCTGAGTGAGCGAGAGGAGTGTCAGTCTGTAGGAGATCTGTGAGGTCGTGGAGAGCTTTAAATGTTAAGAGCGGTACTTTGTATTGTATTCTGTAGTTAACAGGGAGCCAGTGAAGTTGAGAGAGAATAGGTGTAATATGTTCAGTGGATTTAGAGCAGCAGGTTATTATCCTGGCAGCAGAATTTTGAAGAAGCTGTAAGCACTGGATACGTTTTGGTGGGATTCCAGATAGAATAGCATTACAGTAATCTATACGTGAGGTGACTCAGGCATTAACCAATACTTCAGTACTGTGTTACGAAAGAACAGGTCGAAGTCTAGAAATGTTTCGGAGATGGAAGAAGGCAGTCCGAAAAATGTTACTTATATGGGAGAAATTATTTAATAATAATAACAACAACAATAATAATAATAATAATAATAATAATATTATAATTATTTAATCATTGCCATTATTAGTGTATAAATGGATATAAATAATTGAATTTAAACGATTCGCCAAAATAGTTGTATGTAAACGATACTATTTTAAACGTTACTGTTTTTTCATCAGAAAACCGGTTTCCACGCAGGAGCGGATCTAGAAAATTATTCATGGGGTGGCAAGGGGGTGGCAACACTGAAGCAAGCATCCTTGCATGGTTTTTGTGGATTCAAGGAATGCTATTCTTTATTCGGTGTATACACTGGGGTGCTGGGGTGGCAAATGGGGTGGCAAGGCTTTTTCTCAGGGTGGCAATTGCCACCCCATGCCACCCCGGTAGATCCGCCCCTGTTTCCACGTCTACCTGTATTAGTTTAAATGGCACTTTTGCCACTCGCAATATGGCGGATGCGCTGACGTATCGTGTCGACTGGGCAACACAGTGAATGCGGCGTCTACCTATACAGTATATGTCTATGGATTAAGCACGCGGCTAAAGCAAGGCGTCTCAGAACGAGGCGCCTTGATTTCGCACTTGCGCAGTTCTCCGTTTATAAACTGCGCTTCATTAATGCTGAATACTGATTGGCCTGATATTGCCTGTTTTGAATAATAATGATTGGTGATTTTTAATAGATTGTGGGCTGTCTGTTCCCAAGTGCTTTTTCTCCAACGACGTGCAAATTGTCGATGAACTGAGAAACGAGTCATGTTTAAAATACGAGACAAAGGTGGATCTTCCAAAAAATAATTTGGGTCACTGAAATTGGGCAAGGTATACGTGACTGTCCAGGACGTCTTGTAATTCAAACTGAAGAACCTTTATCTTCTACTAGGGCTTCTGCTTTAACTTCTGGTACAAGACTCTCCTGCATTCTTGAACTTTCACGGGATTGTAGGGTGTAGCGCGAATATCCCCGAACTTGCTGGAATACACAGCGCTTGTCGTCCATGTAACGGGTCACTGTCACTCAAGTGCCCAGCCTCCAAAGTAAATAACTTTTTTCTGAATAAAAGTTTACTTAGTTTGCTTTTCTACAACTCTGTTTGCCTCGAGTGCGGCTTCAGTTAAACTTTGCAAAGCGTGCGTCCTCTAATTGCGAATTCTGTCTGACGTCACACACTGCGCAGCAGTCCCCAGGTTGCCTGGCAACGCACAGCATCCTCGCCCGCAAAATGCCGACACTCGCAGCAATGCCACAAAATTAACTAGCAACGTGTGTGTTCATCAACGTGTGTATTAAAACAGTAAAATATGTAACAACCGCCGGCTCTATAAATAAACCAAGAACATATGGAGTCCAATACCCAGCCGTGGCATTTTCTATGCGCAGCGCGTGCGCTCGGACCAGATAAGGGGGCTTAAATGAAGGCTGCAAGCACACCCAAGGTTTGTCTTTCACTTTTTAAATAGCGGATTCACATCAAACCACACAAATAACATCAGATTGCAAGTTACGAACATCTGGAAAATCTCCTGCTGTTTTAGAGCTTCTTGAATTCGTTTTTGTGGTATCTGGACGGAGAAAGTGAGAAGCTCTTCACGTAGCCATCATCCAAAACTCACAGATCGCTCGTACTGAACTCGAATCTCAAGGCTCCCTGAGGTTTTAATTATATGTTTATAATTTATGAAATGACTCCATAGAAACAATTCGAACAAAGTTCATCGCTAATGACCTGATCAGTGACCGTTATATAGCAAATTATCTTCGCCAAAGCCCAATAACTAGACGCACGCAGGCCTCCTGTTTATCTCGGCGGTCCAGACTGGCCACAAGAAGCAGGGAGTAAGCCTGTGGGGCCAACCACAAGGGTGTTACTTCCACTGCTTAGAGCTTTTTTTCCCCTTTTAGCTTTTGGTGGTCTGTAGCTCAGACGTCTTGGCTCAGAGTGAAGAAGCTGTATTATTGGAACGTCTTTCAGACATGAAGAAGACACCTGTCGTTCAGTCCGTCGGGTTCGTTCGTTTTGGAAAGCTGGCACTGAGTCACTTGGAGCAGGGGCGATTTCCAGGGTGTGCTATCCAGCTTGTCTAAGTTTTAAAAAAATGGAAATGTACCGGCTGATAAAATCTGAGCCATTCATTCATTTATTCATTCATTTTAGTTCATCCATCGCGTTTACCAGCTTTGCCCAGTGAGAAATCGGGAGGTTAGGTGCGCTAACCGATGTCTATTCCATCAGCATCAACGCCAAGACAAGAACAAGCTCTGGCGCCAGTCCATCGCAAGTCATATTCATTGACAAGGGACCAATTTATGTTCGCCAATTAAGAGAAAGAGAGAGAAAAACAAACAAAACAAAAACGCAGGACCAAGCAGCTATACGCAAGTTGCGGGACGCAGGATGGGGCGGAGACTGGTGGGGGCAGGTAAGGGCAGACCCCTCCCTTATTTAAGGAACCTTTCCCTCACTGCGAGACATCCGAGTTTTCCCAGGTAACTAAGGTATGGCGTTAGATGTGCGTTTATTTAATCAAGTCGCTATAGTGCTATTGTAGTAGCCAGCATTGTCACCCTGGAGATGGGCGGGGTCTCGACAGGTTCTTGATGGCGGGATGTTCACATCTCGTTCCACTTTACGAGTCCGGGAAGGCTCAGGAAGGCAGGTGGAGATTCCAATGTCATTACAAATACTGCCTCGAGGTAATAACGGAAAAAACGGAAATGGACAGAACACGCAACGCTGGACGACGATCGGGGGACACTGAGAGAGTAGAAGGCTGGCTTATAGTTGTGAGAAGGCGATTTTACTAGAAGCACAACTGTGAATCATTTGTTGTTAAACTTGCCCGTTAATTCACGTTTAGTTTGTGTCTCGGTCTTCCCATCTCGGCGCTCGTTACAATATTCATTATTTACTGAGCTCCCTAGTAATGATTTTAATTATTCATCACCTTAGGAGGTAAATTTCGTCTCATGCTATACCAAAAAGAAGTAATTTTATATATTACGTATTTACAGAGCTCCTGGACCGTTAAGGTTAGGGATTACTGTATTTAGGATTTAGTGCCTAAACTAAATAGTAACACTCGGACATCAAACCGATCATGCGTCCTGCAACGTGGACCTTCTGAACTTCACTTTGGGTCTCGTGGAATCGAGAGGCGCCTGCGCAAACTAACCCTCTATTTCCCAATTCACTTTTCGCCTGTTTTGTTTTTCCGTTGCTTTATTTTATGTAACCAGAAAGAGGCTCTATTTCTATTCTGCACACTGACAACAACTCAGGACTGCGATGGTGACACTGCATTACACTTTTGATTTAGAACATCTGGGTTGTATGTCCTTAGAACATTCCAGTTTGGCACAACGGTTCTGGTGTGGTTCATCCGGAATTGGAAGAGTTTGGAGCAGATGATGCTGCGGGGCATTTAAGGAATGTGTCCGCATCCACAGACGGTATACAACAAGTCGTCATCTTCTCTCAACTGGACGTGGTTGTTTCAGTTCCCCACCAGGAAGGGGTCGGCCATTTTCTAACCCGAATATGTTCGTTATGGGGGTACTGGAGCCTAACCCAGCTAGCATAGGGCGCAAGGCAGGAACAAATCACAGACAAGGCGCCAGTCCATCACAGTGCGAACACACACACCCCCTCTCGGCCCAATCTAACGTTGTTAATCCACCTAACCCGCGTGTCTTTGGACTGTTCGAGGGAACAGGAATACCCGGAGGAAACCCAGACAAGCTACAAGCAGAGGGTGCCCTTGACGCAAACCAAGGCCTGCGGGCAGCAGCGCTACCACCGGGGTTTGTTTCCTGCCTTGCGCCCTGTGTTGGCTGGGATTGCCTCCAGCGGACCCCCGTGACTCTTAGGATATAGCGGGTTGGATAATGGATGGATGGAGATATATATATATATATATATATATATATATACTGACGACCTGTCTAAGACGTCCAGCACACATTTTCGTTTACCAAGTTAACTTAATTTGGTGTTCTGGTGTCTTGTATGCAGGATTACCCTGCTGGACTATTTTCCTCCGAGGCTCGCAGTGCTTTATCCACTTTCCTTTTGCTCTCCTGTCAGACGTTTCTACATGCTTTGTACGATAAACTTCGACGTGGGGGTTCGTTTCACAAGGGAATGACGGAGATAACGTCCGATCGCCCCTCTGTGTGTCTAACTAGATGTCATAAAACTGCTTTGAATTGAATTGCAGATGCTAATTAGTCAGTCAGCCTGTCTTTATTTTTATGTGGCTTTTTACAGTAGGGGCTATCACAAAAACACCCCATAAAGCAGTCAGACAATGTACGTGAAAAGTGCGTGACAGCAAACGATCTTCTAGTAAAGTCAACACGACGGAACATCAAAGGCAGGACAACGCTGGTCTGTATGCTGATTTTTATGATGTGTGTCGGCACGTTGCTTTGGAGGGCTCAGACAGGCGATGGCGCTGAGGTGTTGGATTGTAACATGCCAGGCTGCCAGTTCAACTGTCTCCGCTCTTGGCACCGAGTCATCGTGTGACCCTGACTGAGTCGCTTCACTTTGAAGCACACATATTGTAGAATACGTAAACAAGTGTGCTGTGCGAAAAGAAAAAAGATGTTCAATTCTGCGCGCAATCTGGGTAATCATTTATAGATTAGAAAGTATTCAAACCTTTCACTTTCTGCAAATTTTGTTGTGTTGTAGATTTAATTTTAAACGGATACATCTTCCAATTTTGCCCATCAACCTACAAAGTGAAGTCATGTTTTCAGAATGGTTTGCAGCTCTATTAAAAATCAAAAACTGTAAAGTCTAATTTCAGTAAGTATTCAGTCCTTTCCTGTTGCACTCCAAATTGTGCTCCGGTGCACCCTGTTTAATTCTCTTTGAGATGTTTCTACAACTTGTTTGAAGTCCATCTCTGGCAAACTGATTTTGATTAGATACCATTTAGAAAGGCATACATGTGTCTTTTGTGGCAGGAATGACAGATCACAAATCGGAGAGAAGCTGGGACACCAACCTGATCATCCCATTTAATAGGAAAGTCCAACACAAAATAAATGCCTTTCTGTGTTAAATGTTCAACCCTTCTTCTTCTTCTTTTGGCTGCTCCCATTAGGGGTCTCCACAGCGGATCATCTTCTTCCATATCTTTCTGTCCTCTGCACCTTGTTCTGTTACTCCCACCACCTGCATGTCCTCTCTCACCTCATCCATAAACCTTCTCTTAGACCTTCCTCTTTTTCTCTTACCTGGCAGCTCTATCCTTAGCATCCTCCTCCCAATATACCAAGCATCTCTCCTCTGCACATGTCCAAACCAATGCAATCTCGCCTCTCTGACTTTGTCTCCCAACTGTCCAACTTGAGCTGACCCTCTAATGTCCTCATTTCTAATCCTGTTCATCCTCGTCACACCCAATGCAAATCTTAGCATCTTTAACTCTGTCACCTCCAGCTCTGTGTCCTGTGCCACCGTCTCCCACCCATATAACACAGCTGGTCTCACTACCGTCCTGTAGACCTTCCCATTCACTCTTGCTGATACCCGTCTGTCACAAATTGCTCCTGACACTCTTCTCCACCCATTCCACCCTGCCTGCACTCTCTTTTTCACCTCTATTCCACAACCCCCATTACTCTGTACTGTTGATCCCAAGTATTTAAACTCATCCACCTTCGCCAACTCTACTCCCTGAGTCCTCACCACTCCACTGACCTCCCTCTCATTCACACATGTATTCTGTCTTGTTCCTACTGACCTTCATTCCTCTCCTCTCTAAAGCATATCACCACCTCTCCAGGGTCTCCTCAACCTGCACCCTACTATCACTACAGATCACAATGTCATCAGCAAACATCATAGACCACTGGGACTCCTGCCTAATCTCGTCTGTCAACCTGTCCATCACCATTGCAAATAAGAAAGGGCTCAGAGCCGATCCCTGATGTAATCCCACCTCCAAGTTGAACGCATCCATCACTTCTACCGCAGACCTCACCACTGTCACACTTCCCTCGTACATATCCTGTACAACTCTTATGTACTTCTCTGCCACTCCTGACTTCCTCATACAATACCACAGCTCCTCTCGAGGCACCCTGTCATATGATTTCTCCAGGTCCACAAAGACGCATTGCAACTCCTTCTGGCCTTCTATAAACTTCTCCATCAACATCCTCGGAGCAAACATTGCATCTGTGGTGCTCTTTCTTGGCATGAAACCATACTGCTGCTCACTAATCATCACCTCACTGCTTAACGGAACTTCCACTACTCTTTCCCATAAGTTCATGCTGTGGCTCATCAATTTTATTCCCCTGTAGTTACTGCAGTCCTGCACATCCCCCTTATTCTTAAATATTGATCTCCAACGTCATCCTACAGACCACCATCCTATGCTGCTTAACTACACTTTACCCTGCCACCACTTTGCAGTCTTCCATCTCCTTCAGATCAACTCTTCTGCATAGGATGTAATCTATCTGTGTGCATCTTCCTCCACTCTTGTACGTAACCCTATGTTCCTCCCTCTTCTTAAAATACGTATTCACCACAGCCATGTCCATCCTTTTGGCAAAATCCACTATCCTCTGACCTTCTTCATTCCTCTCCTTGACACCATACCTACCCATCACCTCCTCATCTCCACTGTTCCCTTCACCAACATGCCCATTGAAATCCGCTCCAATCACCACTTTCTGTCCATTGTGTACACTGTTCATCACTTCATTCAACTCATTCCAAAAATCTTCTTTCTCACCCATTGCACACCCAACTTGCGGTGCATATGCACTAACAACATTCATCATCAGACCTCCAATTTCCAGCGTTATAATCATTACTCTGCCTGACACTCTTTTCACTTCCAAAACACTCTTGACATACTGTTCCTTCAGAATAACTCCTACCCCATTTCTGCTCCCATCCATACCATGATAGAGCAATTTGAATCCACCTCTGATCCACCTGGCCTTACTCCCCTTCCATTTAGTCTCTTGCATGCACAATATATCAACATTCCTTCTCTCCATCATATCTGCTAGCTCTCTCCCCTTACCAGTCATACTGCCAACACTCAAAGTTCCTACCCTCAGTTCCACTCCCTTTACTTTCCTCCTCTCCTCCTGCCCCAGGACACATCTCCCCCATGTTCTTCTTCTTCTTCAGCCAACAGTCACCCAATTTCCGCCAGCACCCTGTTGGCTAACAGTACTGGTGGTGGTCGTTGTTAACCCGGGGCTCGACCGATCCGGTATGGAAATTTGTATTGTTGTCCGCATATTGATTTGGCAAAATTTTACACCGGATGCCCTTCCTGACATAACCCTCCCCATTAATCCGGGCTTGGGAAAGACGCCTCCTTTCCAGCGGCTGGGCTTCTTATGTTACACAGACCGGAAGGGATGTGGCTAAGTGCCCTCACTGGGCGGTTTCTCGGAGCTGTGGCAATGCCCCCTCTCAGCCCAATGGATGATCATGTATCTTGAATGAGCCGATGAGGAGATTCTTAGATGCGCATACAGAACACTGTGTATAGAATTCCCAATAGAAGTCAGGATTAAAAACCAAGCGACGATGTTCAAGGAACTCTCTGTAGACATCCTGTGGCGATATAATGATATAAAGCCATTTCTAAAGCTCTGAGTGTTCCAGCAGCAGAATGACTAGCAAGCAAAAAAAATTAAAAAGCAAGAAAACTTCTGATTTGGCAGTCCCATTCCCAGTGAGGTGCTGTACAGGTGTATTGTTGTTGGTATGAAGGACCCCCAGTTCTGTTTCTTGACACACTTCTACTGAATGATTAATTGGCTGAAAGTCCTCAGTATTTGGGTGTCACAGAGAGGATGTGCAGCATTGATCATAATGGCACTCAGTTTTCTTTTAACTCTGTCTTCAGGGGGTTTAGAGTGCATCCCAAAACTGAACCTTCCCTTTTAATTAGCTTGTTGATTTGGTAGGCCTCTCTTGAAGTGATGTTACAGGACCAGCACACCACAGTGCTGAAAATCACACTGACCATCACAGAATTGTAGAAGATTTGAAAGATGTCACTTCACACATTAAAGGAAAGCAGTCACCTAATGGAAAACACACTTTTCTTATGTTGTTCCTCTGTGTTCTGAGACCAGTCCAACCTGTCATTAATGTGGACCGCCAAGTAATTGTAGGACTGGACCACCTCTACATCCACTCCTTGACTAGTGACCTGGACACAGAGGCTCGTTGGTGCGGTGAAAGTCAATAAGCAGTTCCTTGGTTTTGCTGATGTTGATTTGCTGACAATCCTCTTTGCACCACCTGACTCCCCTCCTCTGTCTCATCCCCTTATCAATACACCTCATAAGTGCAGAATCACCTGAGAATTTCGGCAAGTGACCTGAGGTGCTGTTATATTTCTAGTCTGAGGTGTACAGAGTGAAGAGAAAAGCAGACAGGACTGTCATGTGTGGTGCTCTAGTGTTACTCACACAGTCCGCGTGTTTCACAAAGGGTGGTCAACCTGACAGACAGTCCATTATCAGGACACCACAGACTCATCCACCTGTGTATTTTTGAGTTTACCCCTTAACTGGGATGGCTGGATGGTATTGAAAGCACTGGAGAAATCAAAAACAGAATCCCCACAGAACTGCCAGCTTTATCCAGGTGAGAAGAAGTCTCATTCCTATGCCCCGAGGTAAGAATAAAGAACAGTAGAACAAACAGGAGAGAGCTACACTTAGATAAAATGACAGATAATATTCTCAAATTATAAGAAAAGTAAAATGAGAGTGACCAAAATACCATTACAACCTAAGTAGCAGTGTATCTTGCATTTATAGGTGGTCTTTGCTACCACATGTCCTTTGAATGGAAATGCTTGTCTCAATATGGATCCTGAGATAGAGTTGTCTTCATCATGGAGAAAAAGCAAAACAGAGCGCGAGGTGGTCTTCTCCTCATGGGAAGATGACAAGAGAATGAAGAGAGACAAAGAAAGAGAGAGACTGACGTGTGTGTGTGTGTGTTTAGGGGGGCTTGTCTTATCCTGGTCCAGTTTATTTCGTTATACCACTGGGTGCAGGCAACTCCCTTTGTTCATCCAATCCAATTTTAGCACAATCCAGTTCCAACGACCAATGGAGTACGTCTGTTTGTCCATTCCGAGCTATTCACCAATGAAACAGCTGACACATAATCCCCTTCCCAGTTCAGCCACTTTACAGGGTGGGTGTAATAAACAAGAAAGAAAAGAAAAGAAAAGAAACCATAAAACTGGCCCAGATGGTGCTTTCCTTATCATTGGAACTCTGGGGGTAGAAAACAGCTCTTGACTCTCTAACATTAACTCTCTAAGATTCCATCTTTGCCTGAAGAAGGGGCCTGAGTTGCCTCAAAAGCTTGCATATTGTAATCTTTTTAGTTTGCCAATAAAAGGTGTCATTTTGCTTGGCTTTTCTCTAACATTACAAATAAAGACAAACAAGAAAATGATCAAATTATATACTAGATTTCACTCTTTTTTACACTCCACTACATCTACAAAATCACATACAGTCGATTCCTGTTAATCGGACCACATCGGGACGCGATCATTTTGGTCCTAATAACCGGCTGGTCCGATTACACAAACATGCCCTATACATGTGCAAACAAGACGGGACATGCTATAAGTAACGTATTAAAATGTCATTATGACTTTTATTGTGCTGCACATGCGTATGGCGAACGTTCAAACAAGAACTACGTACATGTACGGTTGCTTACAACTTTGTTTATTGAAAAAGAAATCTACAAATTCTTTGAAATGATCTACACGACACTCAGCATGCGAAGCACAATAAAAAAGGTTATATTACCAAATTCCAGTCAACGTATGAAGAACTTGTCTAGTGTGATCTGACGCATTCTGTTTACACACTGCACTTGTTTACGCTCGACTTCATGTCGCCGGCTACTGGGTGGTCTGTTTTAGGAAAGAAAGGGCAGACAAGTTCACCCCCACTGGTTTGCACTTGGTACAAATTTTCCGACTTCCTGACCATTGATAAAAGTATAAATTCTCCTGGGGAGCCCAGGGATCCTCCCGATGGTGCTGACCCGCTTTACATCCGCTTTCCGCGGGCGACTTGTGGCTTCTTTTTCTTATTCTCTGTCACATTCTTTGGTCCGATTAAACGGAATTTTGGTCCAAATAAGTGAACAATATTAGGCTTATGTAATATGATCTGTTTCGGTTCTTTAGGATTCGATCCAAATAAGCGGCTGTTCCGATTAACCGGTGGTCCAATTAACCGGAATCGACTGCATTTCCAAAACAGCTCGGGTCAACCTTTGTACCTTTGCTCCTCTGATATCTGAAGCATCACACACTTGAGGAAATCTGGGTAGGTTACTTTGTGAACAGGCAATGCTAGAGACCCAACAATGGTGGCACACAACTGAAAACAAATAAAGTGTCACAACAATAAATAATTATAAGTTTGTCAGCTTAATAATGCTGAAATTGAGTTCTTTGGGCCAAAAACAAACCTTAAATTGATGTATAGATTGTTGCTCGTTGCAATAATGACAGCTTGGACACTCCAGAAAGAAATTCTGGGGCCCCAACTGAGTTGTCCCATTTAATGTCCGGAGACAGCAAAGTCAAACAAAACAACAAAAGGGACGCTCGCAAGTGTTATCCCTTCAGTGGAAGCTTACAAAGACAATAGGCAAATATTTATTTGGGTCTAGAGGTTGCTCTGATTAGTCAATTCAAGGCGCCTCCTTCCTGGATGTCCGGGTTTTTATGGTGGTTGGTCTGGAAGGGGCGGGGTTAAGTGATAACATTGTCAGCAGCAGTGCCCACTGTAGTCTCGGCGGGTTATTACATACCTCAACTGAGCCTGTGAGGAAGTCCTCCAACACACATGTGTGGCAAGATTAATAAATCACCACAAAAAATAATGAAACAACTACTCATAACAGTTGCCAGTTTAGTTCTTATCTCCAGGTTTTAACCCTTTGCTTTCTCTGACTACAACTTCGTCTAATCAGGCATCTGCTGGTCTTAGTGAGTGCGTTTACATGAACACACGAAACAGGAAATACATTGAGTAACCCAGTTAAGGCAGAAACCACGTTTCTTGAAAACCTCCATTTACATGTATGAGTCCCCTTCTGGAGTTCGTCATTAAACTGCACAAGCAAGAATTAAATGTCGTCATCGGCCTCCGTGAATCTGAAAACCAGCATGCAGCCTATGAGTCTCAAGCAGTGCGGAGAATGTTTCTTTTAAAAGTGACTTACTTACATTACTCATTATTTACAAAAGAAAGTAACTAAATATGTTATATAGTTACTTATTATAAAGACAGGTAATAGAATAGTTAAAAAATATTTGCTATCTCTTGCCTGCCCCATGAGTACCTTCAGTGCCTTTCCTCTGTATTTGCGTGTTTGTGAACGTCTGTTCACTGGCGCTCCGTCTCTCAAGCTCATTCCCGTAAGTCCTGCTTTCTCAGGCCTTTTTCGCCTCCTGTCTGGTTTTATAATTTCAGTCTTTGAAGGCGACTCTGTCAGTGTGCGTCTTATGCCTTTACTAATATTTCTTCACTGGCTTTTCCTCTCTCGAGTGCATTCCCATAATGCCTGCTTCTCAGCCTCTGTCATTTTTTTTTGAGGCACCTTTCTCACCTCCTGTCTGCTTTTAAACTTGCCGTCTTTGAAGGTAATGCTTTCACAGTGCCTTGTATGTCTTTACTCTTCCTCGTCTCACACTCGTGATTTCTCTCAGATTCACGTCACCAATACCAAACTGACCAATCAGATTGCTCAGAGGTACTGGACACAAAGACCTTAGAGTTTCATTATAAATTAGATGTAATACGTAAACAGTGCGTTATACTTTTGTGTTACTTTTGTATGAAAAACAGTACATGTGACTGCATTTGTTACTAAATCCTTAGTCCAGATATTAACTTTCATGAAACAGGCAAATGTAATCATTTTCGTTTTATAGATTTGTTTAGTCTTTCATGTGCTGTGAAGTAAATTGCATTCATCCCCTTTTTACAACCCCGACCTGAGCCACTGATGATTCGCAGTATGAACGCTGGCCGCTGTGACACCCGATCACACTCTTTCAATGTATCGATAGCAAATAACTTGATGAAAACTGAACTGACGTTTCAATAATTTGTTTCACACAGATCACTCTTTTCTTCTTGGTTGTGTGGTTGAGCCCCACAAACAAGCAGCATACTAGAACATGTTCTTCTTACTTACACTCTATGCCACTGCGATAATAAAAACGCAGATATTTTTACCTCAATAAGTATGGTGTTAGAATACTCATCTCTCTATTATAATAAAAAAAATCCTGGGATGAGATGAGACTTTTTAGCCTGAGATGAGATGTGATTTTCTCAGAGAGACACGTTTACGTCCTGCGAGACGAGACTTTGTGCCAAGAGATTTAACCATGTCCAGGGCCGGAAATAAAAGACAAAGAGTAGAACGTCATAAAGTATTAAAAAACATTGGCGCCATACACATGCAGAGCAGGTTAGAGATAATGAAAGTACTAAAATTCGAAAATCTCAAAAAAAGTATGGTAAAGATCACATTAGCGCAAACAAATGGTAATTATTACTCGGTGAAATAACGGAACAGCAAAAAGAGATCGAATACATTCTTTGGATTTAAACTTTAAGTCAGAGACTTGTTGATCGTCTAATTTGTGTTGCCATTAGGGAAAAGTAGTGTTTCTTCCCAATGAAGAGGCGTAGCCACGAGAATTAAAAGATTTGTTGTTTGGTGAAAGTGAAATCCACATATGTGAGCAGCAGAGATGTGAAGTGGCTGGCAAGCAAAGTGAGCAGAGGGCAAAACCCCCTAGTTACTTTAAAAAGTAATCAAACTATCCCACAGGAATGAAAAATCAAAAAAGAGTTCTTCTTAAAATCTTTTTTAGTTTCTTCTAGAGAACAATGAGATCAGAAAGAAATCAAATGGAGACATTTCTTTTTCTTTTTTTGTCTGATGCTTCTCAGATTGTTCTCCTGAGGAAAAAACCACCGTGGTATTCTCACAAGTGTCTCCTCTTCAGAGATCTCAGCAAAGTCACACAATGGGCTCATAGTTTCCAAGAGTGTTTTGACATTTTTGCTTTGCACCCTCGCCCACCGTAACCTATCATCAATGGGGGAGGAGCGAAAGCTTTAGATTCGTCATAAAATTTAGATCTCCAGTTTTTGACGGAAGCCAGCGTTTTAGGGTCCCCTGATACCAAAAACACTGAAATCTCAATGATGGGTGTGTGGCTGTCTGTGTGTCACAGTGTTTTGAGGATGTCCAGAGCTGAAACAGCTGGAAGGAAAAATACCAAACTCGAACCTTAAGCCTGTTATGAGATGACGATGTGCTGATTAGTTTTTGAGCCAAATCGTGCAAGAGAAAGAGGCCCTCAGATACCGTAATTCTGCAATTAATTATAAATTCTTCTCGTCAATTACTATCGTAATGACCTATTTCATGGTCAGAGCAGTAAATAATTCCTGAAATGTTATAGAATAGTTTGGGTAACTTGGTTCCTAGGGTGCAAATCCTACTGACTCTCTCATCCGAGTTTTATTTTTTTACAGTTTGAAAGTATTTGCATTGTGTGCTCAGTAATACATGGTGAAATGTATGGAGAGGTTTTTTTTTTATCTGAGTAATGCTATTAGCTGGTCTAATTTATATCGCTCTGCTCCAATTATACTCATTTTGGGAGAAAAGGCAGGTAGCGGGTGGCATAGTGGTTAAGACTTTGGACTTCAAACCCTGCAGTTGTGCTTTCAGATCCCACTGCTGACACCACTATGTGACTGTGAGAAAGTCACTTCATCTGCCTGTACTCTAACTGGGAAAACAATGAAATGTACCAATTGTGCATCTGTGAATAACCAGTTTATTAAAGCACATGTAAATGCACTCAGTAATTCTCAAAATAATCTTTAGAGACTACATGTCTCCTAATGGTTGGAGCTCTTATTCGTGAAGTTAGGCCTGAATCGGTTAAGTGTTTGCAGCAATTCTGTGTGCACCTACAGTGTCCATCCTCCCACGTGGCTGTGTCAACCCTACCAGTCAATACAATAATCCGCTTTTTGTGCCCAACCATTGTGCATGTGGAGTCTTCAGGTTCTCTCCTTGTCTTTGTGGGTTTTCCTTTGTGTGCCACACTTTTCCTCCCACATTCCCACAGATGTAATGTTAACCTGGTCCCTGTGTGGGTGTCCTCTGTGTTGAACTGGTGCCCCTTCTGGTGCCCTGTCTGGTTCTTGTTTCACTTTGCGCCATTCCTTCCCTGTCAATATAGGCTGCAGCCCCCTGTAACCCTGAATTGCATTAAGCAGGTTTGAGAGCTGCATCTGGGCATGGCCAGTAAAATGCATTATGGGTCTCCATGGCTGGCTGCAGTTTTTCCGGGTAATTCTGGGCCATTCTTGTTCAGTAGAGGTCAATACCAAGAATGAAAGTCAACCTCATTTTGACTTCCTTATAAATGTGTCAATATTTGTTTAGTGAATTATGTATTCTATTGTTCTCTTTATTTGGTCTCATTATTATCAATAGTGACTTCCATCTTTCCATCCATTCATCCATTTTCTAACACTTATCCAGTCCGGGTCACAGGGCCCAGAGTTCTTTTTTTCCCTGCCACCTCCTCTAACTCTTCCAGGGGAATACCAAGGCATTCCCAGTCCACCTAAGAGGTACAATCTCTCCAGTGTGTCCTGGTTCTGCCCTGTGGTCTCTTCCCTATTGGATATGCCTGAAGCAGCCCCAGGGTAGCGTCAGAGGAGTAGCAGAGGATTCAGAGAAGCAGCACCTGAATGTCTGCACTTCTCATTCTATCTCTTAGGCAGAGCCCAGATACCATGTGAAGGACACTAATTTCTTCCACTTGTATCCATGATCTAGATTTTTCAGTCACTTCCCACAGCTCATTACCATAGGTTAGAGTAAGAATAGTGATCAACCAATAAAACAAGACCTTTGCCATTCAGTTCAGCTCTCTCTTCATCACAACTGTCTGGATCAATGTCCACATAACTGCTGACGCCACTCCTATCCATCGGTCAACCCTTCGCCCCCTTCTTCACTCAGTCATGAACAAGACATTGGGATACCTAAACTCCCCTGCTCGAGACAGCACCACCTCTCCAACCTGAAGAGGACCCTCCACCCTTTTCTGGCTGAGAACCATGACCTTAAACTTGGAGGTGCTGGTCCTCATCTGACCACTTTACACTTTTGGTTGTACACATAGGAAATGAAAATCCGAACACATTTCTCTAGTCTTGATGTCACTACACTGGTTACCTGTGTCTTTCAGAATTGACTTTAAAATTCTGCTTATGGTTTATAAAGCCTTAAATAATCTGCTCCATCTTATATATCGCAATGTCTGACACGTTATATTCCAAATCGTAACCTCAGATCCTCAAATGAGTGTCTGCTTAGAATTCCAAAAGCAAAACTTAAAAGAAGTTGTGAGGCGGCCTTCTGCTGTTATGCACCTAAAATCTGGAATAGCCTGCCAATAGGAATTCGCCAGGCTAATACAGTACAGCACTTTAAAACACTGCTGAAAACACATTACTTTAACATGGCCTTCTCATAACTTCACTTTAATTTAATCCTGATACTTTGTATGTTCAATTCATTATAATAACTATTCATGGTGGCTCTAAATTCCGTACTGACCCCTACTCTTTCTCCTGTTTATTTTTCCGGTTTTTCCTGTGCCACCACCCACTCAAAGCATCATGATGGTCCAAAATTGATGGACTAAAATCAAGAAGTCTACATGACCATCATCATCAAGTCCTTCTGTGAGAACCCTAAATACAATGAGGACTATTTCATTTATGTGAGGTAGAATGCCCAGAGGGCATTGGCCTGGAACCCCTGCAGATTTTATTTTTTTCTCCAGCCGTCTGGAGTTTGTTTTTGTTTTTTCTGTCCTCCCTGGCCATCGGACCTTACTCTTATTCTATGTTAATTAATGTTGACTTATTTTCTTTTCTTACTGTGTGTTTTATTATTTTATTTTTCATTATGTAAAGCACTTTGAGCTACATTTTTTGTATGAAAATGTGCTATATAAATAAATGTTGTTGTTGTTGTTGTACACAGCCACAGTGTGCACCTGAGATCACCACCCAATGAAGCCAGCAGGACCACATCATCTGCAAAAAGCAGAGATGCAAACCCGAGGTCACCACACTGGACCCTCTTCACTGCATTTCTGTGTAACAGAAGGCAGTCCTCTCAGAGTCCCAAACCTACCGGGGACAATAGGAACTTAATGGTGGCAATGAGAACCAAACCCTCACTGCGGTTGTAACAGCAACCAAATAATCCTTTAGAGCAGGCCCGGTACCCCACATTTCCTAAACAACCAGAAGAACGTGATTGTATTCCTTTTCCAAGTCCAGAAAACACATGTGGACTGGTTGCACATACTTCATTTAACCCTCAAAAATTCTTGTGAGGGTAAAGGGCTGGTCCTTCATTCCGCACCCAGGATGAAATTCACATTGTTCCTCCTGAATCCAAGGGTCAACCAACAGATCGACTCTCCATTCTAGCATTAGCATATACTTTCCCAGAGAACCTAAGTAGTGTGATTCTGCTAAATTTGGAGGACACCTTCTGGTTCTCCTTCTTACAAAGCCAATTCAGAGGCACTGCTACCAGCCTCCATGCAGTGTTAAAGAGATGTGTCAGCCATGACAGCCCAACAACGTCCAGATCCTCCAGGAACTCTGGGTGAATAATATCCACCCGAAACCCCGGCTGCCGAGGAGTTTTTCTAACTACATCAGTGACCTCAGCAACCTCAGTTCCAGTGGTGGTGAGTCCCCTTCCAAGTCCCCTGACTCTCGAAGGCGTGTCAGTGGAATTCAGTAGCTGCTCGTATTGTTCCTTCCACTGCCAGGTGAGGTCATGATGATCTCAATTACAACTTAAAAGATCATTATTCATTATAATGGTTTTCATTTTCTGGAGTGCAGAAACATTAATTGATCTGTTCACAGCCAACACAATGAGTCAAAGGCAGGAACCGAACTGACATCTTAGAATTTATAGTCCATTGGCTTGACGTCTATGCCACCTTATACATGTGTTTGATAGCTGGGTTGTCCCAGTCTCCATTTTCACATCAGACGCTGTGGCCTTCACCAGAACTACAGAACAGCCCTGTAAATGAAGTGCTGCAGGCCCCATGTTCCCCGTGTGGTGACTAACCCCCTTGTTAATGCTGCTTTTCTTTCATCATCTGTGAGTGAAATCTGAGTGCTTCACCACTGCCACCCCCCACCACATCAACCTCCCCAGCAGTCCTGTCTCTTCAAGGCCGCCCACCCAGACTGAAAGGCCGGAGGGGGTAGGGAGGCCCAGCTCGGGCTATGCAACACCATGATCATTCACAAGTCCTGTCCGTGGTTTTTCTTTTCGTCTCCATGTTTCTCCACTCCAACCAAGCAGTTCTGAAGGGAACCTTTGGATTGATGCAAAGCTGGGATGAGATTTTTTTTTCTGCTATTATGTTCTGTATGGCAATGATAAAAAAAAAATAACTATTAGATGGCTGTACTAATCCTATTCATTGTTAGTCCCCTAATATCCAATGCTGCCAGGATAGGCTCGGGCCTTAAATGTGTCAAATACAATCATCCTCATCATCACTGGTTTAAAGACCTTTTTAACTGGTTAGTTGGTTTCCCCCAAATCTCATTCTTCCACTCCCCATGATGCTGGATCTCCTTCTGGAGTGAGACACACTTCTTTCACATTATCTGACACCAGTTCCAACTTCATCCTCTATGGCATCATCCCCTCCTCCATTATCTTGGTGCACGTCTTCACCCAGTCATCTTCTCCTTTCGCGCTACTCCAAACCCCCTCAGTCTGTTTCTCCTATCACCTCCACACCAAGTCTTTCTCTTAACTCAACATTTATCTTCTTCTTCTCACTCTTTGACACTCCACACATCCACCTGATCATTCTGATGTCTGTTCATTTCAGCTTTGCTCCACATTCTTCCTCCACTACTATATGCCATGTCCTACTTCAAAGGGCATACTAGTTAGTCCTCAAGCAATTGTTGTGAACTTTTCCCCTAATGCCTGAGAGGTTCCATTAACAGTCACAATGGTGGACAGCTCCCTCAGTTTCTTCTGTGCCTCTCTAACATTGGCTACCACTGCAGCATCATCATCTCCTCCACACTCAACATTGGAAGATTAGAACATTACATTTTGCACACACATTAGGAAGTTTTTCTGTACACAGAGAACGATACACACTTGGAATAAGTTACCAAGTAGTGTGGTAGACAGTAAGACTTTAGGGACTTTCAAAACTCGGCTTGATGTTTTTTTTGGAAGAAATAAGTGGACAGGACTGGCGAGCTTTGCTGGGCTGAATGGCCTGTTCTCGTCTAGAGTGTTCTAATGTTTTAGTGTTTTAATTAGATAAAGTTTTGATGATTCAGCTCAATAAAGCTCGCCAATCTCCACCTATTTCCTCTTAAACAACATCAAGTCGAGTTTTGAATGTTTCTAGAGTTCTACTGTCCACCACACTACTTGGTAACTTACTCCATCTGTCTATAGTCTTCTGTGTGAAGCATATCAGAACTTCACTACTTTCAACAAAACAATTCCATTGTCGATATTTAAATTCACACGTGGGTATCCTGGAGTCCTCTTGAGACTTTTCTACAAACAAGCTGCACTTGTTACCCGCAGAGCACTCATCACACCACTATGTCTTTTATGCACCCACTTCCAACAACTCATGCATTGAGTTTCTCCCAACACCTTTACTAGACATGCCACACGAAAGTGTGCCCACCTCTTCCAGACCTCTTACTACTTTGCCTCCAGCCATAACCTTTGTCTTCCCATGCATTTATGCTGAGGCCTTTCACTTTCAAACTGGCTTTCCATTTCCATATCCTGTCCTTCACTTTTTGCCATTGCTACAAGATCAGAGTTTCCATGGCTATCTTTATGCACTTTTCTGGCCACCACCTCCATCCCAATTGATCCACTGTGGAAGCACACCTTCACCTCAAAACTCTAACTCTCCAATTTACTGCCCTGACCATCATTTGTGCTTCCTCATCTGTTGGTTAGTGTCCATGATGATGTCATATATCCACAACTCACTTAGTCAATGCCCACCTTACCATCTCTTGCACCCCGCATCAACATCCAGATCTACAGATGGATAACGCAGCTTTTCTATCTTCGCCTAATGCTTTTCTTGTAACTGTCTGACAACGAAGATCACATCTGTTGCTCCAGGCCCAGGTATTAAACCAAACTACCCTTCCCATCATTCAATTGATCCCTGATTTCTCAACCAGCTTCATTAAACTGGCATTGCATTACGTGACCTCTAGTCATAGGGTATTCATCTCATCACTGGCCCATGTCAATTTGCATGACTGAATGTCACTGGGCATGTCAAAGTTAGTGACCGAGTGACAACATTAGAGTGCAGTCATGCTCATTCATTTTTTCTGGTAGCCAATAGTTTGCCACCTGCTGGATGAGGGATTAACAGCTACAGTGAGTTGAGCTGCCATTTCAACTTCAACTTTTTTGAATCTTATTCTGTGAGTCCTCCAGCAATAGACAAGAATACACAACAATAAAATTAAAATAATCAAGTAAAAAGGAAAGTAAGAGTGAACGAATGAACGATTCAATGTAAGCTCTGCAGGTACTGTATATGGTCCCAATATGGCCTTCCATCCTCCAGACGGGAGCTGACCTGCAGTGCTGAGTTGAGAGGCAGTGGATGGGTCCTCTTTACAAGCCTGATGGCATAAGGGAGAAAACTTTCGTTCAGTCTTGATGTTCTCACTGCAATGCTCTTACAGGGTTTCCTTGGTGGTAGCAGTATGATCAGTTGAAGTTGTGGGTGGGTTGTGTCCTTAATAATGTTATGGGCCATCCTGAGAACTCTGGTGTTATAGATGTCCTCTAGTGCAGGGAGTGCTGTTCCACTGATATTTTGTGTCAATTTTACCTCCCGCCGGAGAGCCTTGTGGTCCTGTGCTGAACTTTTCCCAAGCTAGATTGTGATAGAGTAGATGAGAATACTCTCAGTTGTACATCTGTAGAAGTTGTTGAGGATATCAAAAGCAGAGGCTAGATACAAAAAGGACCTTACAGAATCTTTATAAAGTAAAAGTTTAATACCACAAAAACGCCCTTCAATAGCAATGAACCTCCTTGGAAGCACAAAGGCAAAAGAATTTGCCCAAATCAATAAAGAAATCCAATGCAACCAGAGACCGAATACAATAAAGCCAATAAATGAAGTTAAAAAAAAAAAATCTAGTAAATCAAAAAAAAAAGCCTAGTAGAGACACAAAACACAAGAACTCACCACTCCTTGGTACATTCAAAATGAACCGCCAGGGTCTGTGGGAGACCCTCCAGATTTATAGGGCAGTGAGCAGTTCCTGGTGGTGATTGACTGGTGGCTCCAACTCTTATGACATCCACATGGGACATAAACCAGGCAAGGAGAGCACAGCAGATAATTAACAGAGGAACATAAATAAATGGCTCAACTAGGAACAATAAGGACATCAAAAAGGACTTTGAACCCCAGCCAGGGTTGGAACCCCCAGATGACATATACCATGGTTTACTTTGATTACTTAGATTTCAGCTCAGATTTCTTCAGTGGGTAGCACAGCTAGTAATTCAAATTGTTTTATTCCATAACCTCATGTTACTGGGTAGACTGATCACAAGGATTCAAAAAGGTGTATTGGGGCACCAACAAGGTGATCCCATTTAACTAACAAACAAAAACAAAGGGTGCACAGGGACACAAAGTAAAAAGGCAGCTTTAGTCAGTCCAAACAAATGACTCTCAGTCAAGAGTGAGTAGGGCTCCTTCATGAGGGAGCTCTGCCCTCTGTGAGGTTTGGGTCCAAATGAGACACCACCTTCTAAGGGCCACCTGCTTTTATAGAGGCTGAGCAGAAGGGGTGGAGCATCATATGGGCCAGGGGTCTCCAGCTCCGTTCCTGGAGGGCCACAGTGGCTGCAGGCTTTCATTCTAACCCTTTTCTTAATTAGTGACCTATTTTTGCTGCTAATTAACTTCTTTTGTATTAATTTTAATTGACTTTCTCAGGCTCAGACCCCTTGTATCTTTTTCCTTATTTAGCAGTCAAACAATAATAAGATGAAAAAATGAGCCAAAACATGACCAGCAAACTGTGACCATCATACAATATCTGAAAATAAAGAAAGATGAAGGTCTCAGGAATGTTTCTCTGCTCAGGTCTCCAAAACATTTTACCAGTGCTCATAGAAAAGAGAAAATCAACAATTTCAGAAATGTCTGCCTTTGCACAATGAGAGCAGCAACAAGCCATGGAATTAAAGAACGAGTTTAATTAACGACAAGACTCGGCGCCTCATTAAGCAACTGGTTGGAATGAAATTAGTTGGAGTTTGAGGTCCTGACTTAGTTGGCTTTCTGTCGGCTCACTCACTTGACATTTCATTTCAATTTGGGTTTGGTAAGGAAAGAAATGAAGACATTCAGGGGAACAAATCTTAAAAAAACAAGTCAATTAAAATGATTTCAAAAGAAGTTAATTAGCAGCAGAAACAGTTAACTAATTCAGAAAAGGGTTAGAATGAAAACCTGCAGCCACTGTGGCCCTCCAGAACCAGAGTTGGGGACCCCCGCTCTAGGCAATGTGGGTGGGGTTATGCATCCATGGCATCTTTTCATAACTTGTGGGTGAAAGAGAAGAGACAGTTAGCAACAGCGCCTCCTCTTCTCCCCGAATGGCATTGCGCGCCTTGGCCTAGCTAGGAAGGAGAACCCCAGATGCACATGTGAGACAGCTGTATTGGAAGCAGTGGGCTTGGCAAGTGAAGGTGAAAAAAATGAACAAATATTTCTTTCACTCTTAATTCAATAGATGCTATGTTCTCCAAACCCTAACTCCATATTGGAGTTGGTGGACTTCAAAATAAATGAATCAAGAAATTTTTCTGTTTTAATTAATTCTTTTATTTATTAAATGTTATTTTTTATACACTGACCCGATATTGAGTTGGTAGATTTGGAGAATGAATGAGTGAATATTTTTTTCACCATAATTAATCCATTTCAACGTTCGTCAATTGTTCTCAGCTAGCAGCCTTGACACCTGCACTTCAGTAGTGGTCGTCGACCTGAAGCTAAGTGGGTTTGGGCTCGGCCAGTACTTGGATGGGAGACCATCAATGGAAAATTTGTGTTGCTGCTGGAAGAGATGTTGGTGAGGCCAGCAGGGGGCTCTTACCCTGTGGTCTCTATGATGACCCCAAAGCCCCAGTGCAGTAATGGTGGACACTGTGCTGCAAAAATAGCGCCATCCCTTGGAGGAGTCCTGACTGTTTGTGGTCATAAAAGATCCCTGGGTATCGTTTGAAAAGAGTAGAGTGTACCCCAATGTCCTGGTGGAATTGCTCACTGTGAACTTGTCCTTTCTGGCGCCCTAATCATCCCCTAACTCTAATTGGTTGTCTTTTTCACCCCTTGTAACAGACTGTGTCACTGGGTGTAATTTTAGTTTGATGATAAGACTATTGACTTTACATTTTTTATAATTATCTTTGGAGTACACTTATCTTAATGATGTGAGGGGACACGGAGTAAGAAGCTGGTAAGACATGGCCAGGCAGCTGCATAGGGACACACTCAGATAGTCGTACATGTTTGGGAGGCCTACAGAGTCAAGCACACATCTGAGGCTGGAAGTACCAATATGCCAGTGATACTCCAATTGATGACCATAACTCAGAAGTTCCAAACCGAGACACAACTTATTAAACAAGCGATCAAACTGCTTGGGGTTTCATTCACGTTGTTAGATGCATATTGAATTAAAGAGCAGGAGGAGGGTCCACTTGGAGATTCACGTGACGTGTTAGATTTATATTAAATGGAAGAATGGGGGCTCCCCCTTTGAATTTCATGCTGTGTTTAATGTACATTAAATTTCAAAGAGTGGAGTTTCATGTGCATTGCTGGACAAAGATTATATCGATAAAATCCAGAAAAAACGTGATGTCACCCTAATTGGAAGGGACTGGAGAAGTATTGGCTGTGATTGGCTGGAGAAATTCCCCTGATCGTATAAAACGGCACTACAGACACTAGACGGCGACCTTTTGTCTTCTTGGTCTTGTAACTTTCTGACTGCTCCATTGGACACACGGTAGTGCTGCGGCGGTAATTCAGACCTCTGAAAAACCCTATAAAGTAGAGGCAGATTCTGGGATTGTCTTGTGAGTGAGCTGTCAGGGTGTTATTATTAAATTATTGTAACTCGCTGTTGGCAGGTGCCCCTTCTAATCTTGTATCACAGCTCCAGCTTATTCAAAACTCAGCTGTAAGAGTCCTCACTCGAACCAGCAGCAGCGAGCACATCACACCCATCCTGCTTCGTCTTTACTGGCTCCCTGTGTCTTGCAGAATCGAATATAAAATCCTACTAATAACCTACAAAGCCTTAAATAACCTCACGCCAAAGTACATCAGTGACCTTCTCCATCACTATGTGCCTGCCCGCCCACTAAGGTCCTCTGATTCTGGTAATCTTGTTGTGCCCCACACTAATCTACACTCCATGGGTGACAGCAGGGCCTTCAGCTGTATAGCGCCCAGACTCCAGAATGACCTACCGAAATTAATCAGGTCAGCTGACTCCATGAATTCTTTTAAAAAACAACTCAAAACTCATCTGTTCAGGAAGGCTTTTAGCTCTGCCTGACTTTATTACCCCTCTTTCAGTTTACCTCTCTGTCAAGATGCTCATGTAACCTGTGTGTGTGTGTTAGACCATCAGTTATGTTATATGTTAGGCTTTCTCTGAATTTACTGTCTTAATCTTCTTTATTTGTTTATTTGGTTTGTACAATGCTATATGCTGTATACCCTGCCGTTCTTTCTTATATTCTGTAAGTGCCTTGAGCATGGGAAAGGCGCTATATAAATAAAATGTATTATTATTATTATTATTATTATTATTATTATTATTATTATTATTAACTTTGTTTATAGCTTTTAGATCTCTTTTCCTTCAAGAACTTTCAAAAGAGAAAAGAGGAAAGAGGATCAGATTTTTTGTTTCTGTCATTTTCATCTTTACATTTTCTTCTTTTTGTACTCTTTCTTGTCATTCTCTGGAACTGTTTTTTAAAGAACAATTGATCTCTTGACTCTGGACTGGGCAGTTGATGGAATAAGCAGTTTTTATATTTTTGTTAATCTTCTGTGTCTGCATCTCAGTTCTCTCCACCACTGATCCCGATGCCTGGAGTCAGAATCGGTGTAAGGGTGCCCTTTGCACGAGGCATCACATCCCTTCACCACCTGATAGGTAATGTGTGTTGAGTGTACTGGTGCGAGAATGGCTGCCGTGGCATCATCCAGGTGAATGCTGCACATTGGTAATAGCTGCAAACCACTTTGAGTATCTAGAATAGTGTTATATATTGAGGCTTGGGATCTGCACTGGCAATCAGAAGGTTCCTGGTTCGAATCCCGTAAATGCCAATAGGGACTCTGCTCTGTTGGGCCCTTAACCTGCAATTGCTGAGCACTTTGAGTAGTGAGAAAAGCGCCATATAAATGCAAAGAATTATTATTACATGTAACTATCTGTCATGTTTTTTCACTTATTTCATCACTGATTTATTTGTATGTTCAATGGCTGCTTTATTTTGACTTTAATTCTTTATATGCAATGCTGTTTTTCATGTATTTATATATACAGTATATAATTGTCCACATATGTTGATTTTCTAGATATAAGAAGCCTGGTCCATGCCATGTCGTCTATATTTCTTCTTTTTTCACTTCCTTTATTCCTGCGTCCCTCCCTCGCTCTTTCAGATTCTCGGGGTGTCTCGGCTCCCCTGACTGAGGACAAGCAGCTGTTTCTTGATGAGAGAGGCTGATGAAAGGACATACAGGAAGGCCTGATGGCCTAACAAGCCACGATGGACACACTGACCGGAGACGCTCCATCTTTAGAGTCTCTCAAGATTCATTTTGCTGCCTGTGAGTTCATGGGTGGGATTTTATATTTTTGAAGAGGAGAAGGACGCTGAGGAGGTCAGCAGGGTGAGCCCACTAAGGTTTGTGTTTTCAGTTAAACCTGATGGATTTGAGAACATTTCTGTCTTCTCCGGCACTGCCATGTGTTACCAGGACGTTCATGTAAGAATTCCTCAGTACTCTGTCCACATGACGCTACTACGCCTAGTGCTGCTACTATTGGGAGATGGAAGAAAAGTGCCGAGGTGTGAAGCCTGCGCCCCTCCAGCCGCAGTGCTGCGTCTTGGTGGGCCTTTGGACCGCCCCTCCCCCACTCCGCTCTCTAAATATTTTCCTAACCCGACTCCCCCAGCAGCCCCTCCCTCCCCCCCACGGCACACATGCATGTTTGTACTTCCACGCTGGTCAGGACCTTGTATTGCTTCTCTCGCGATATTTATTTAGGATTAGGATTCCAAACTCCACCCAAACAACTCTCAGCCTCAGAGGAAAGTCACTTTCCCTTTCTTAATAAAAATCTGATTGATAAAAAGATAAAAAAAAAAACTCTTGTATGAACTCAGGGCCACCTGCAGAAGGTTGGTTGGACAGACCTTTTCTCAGAATTTGTCCCTTAAATTAAGAAAAAAGCTAAACTTTTGGTTTTACACTATTTATTCAATTTCTGGTACCCACTGTGATGTGAACTTTAGCTGTCGTCTCTACCTGTGTGCTGAAATGGTCCTTGTGAAGGACACCCAGGCAGAGCCTGCACACGGCTATCCCGCTTTCTTTTATCATTGTATCAATTCTTCTGTGTTAAGAGAGCAGTCCAGCCTGACATTAATGTAGACCCCCAAGTAGAAACTAATAAAACAAGTTCAGAAACAAAAAGAAAGATGGTGAGAAGTACAGAGCTTCTGTGTGACGGCCAGTGCAGTTTTCTACACTGTGGTGTGCTGAGCTGGGAAAATCACTTTAAGAGAAGCCTACCAAATCAGCAAACTAATTAAAAGGGAAGGGCCGAGTTATGGGACGCACTCCGGACCACCTGGAGGTGGAGGTGGAGAGGAGAATTCAAACAAAGCTGAGTGCCATTATGAGTAACGCTGGGCATCTTCTCTCTGACACACCAACACTGCGGACTTTCAGACAACAAGTCATTTAGCAGAAGTGGGTCAAGAAACACAATGGGGGCTCGCTCTGTCTCTTATATAGTGCCTTTCATATCTATCTATTGTTACACCTACCCAAGTTTCCAACACGGGACATAAAAGACACCAGAAAAAGGGTTGGTAGTGAGCATTAAGGCCTTTTCTCTTTCCTTCTTTCAGAACCATGGAAGACTAAGACAGAGCTCATCACTTCCTTCTCATCTTGATGACCTCACTTCCTTCTCACATCAACACCATCACTTTTCTAGCCAACCTGTTTTACAATACTCATTTTTCTTTTGTTATTTAGCAGAAAAAGACCAGTATTAGTCACTATTGACTACTCGCCTACAATATGCAGGCAAATCCCCAAATCTTTATTTTGTTTTGCCATCCAATCATTCACGCTATCTATCTATCTATCTATCTATCTATCTATCTATCTATCTATCTATCTATCTATCTATCTATCTATCTATCTATCTAATAGTGCCTTATCTATCTATTATATAGTGCCTTACACATCTATCTATCTATCTATCTATCTATCTATCTATCTATCTATCTATCTTATAGCGCCTTATCTATCTATTATATAGTGCCTTACAAATCTATCTATCTATCTATCTATCTATCTATCTATCTATCTATCTATCTATCTATCTATCTATCTAT
>JANRMT010062811.1:4176142-4204336 GCA_026402145.1 Polypterus bichir lapradei | reverse complement strand
TGGTTTAGTTGTGTTTTTATGTTCTAGATAATGAGTTTGCAAATGTGTTAGGATAGGTAAATGACTTAGGATAGGGTGTGTTTCAACTTACACCAAAATTCGGGTTACATCACTGTCGTAGGAACGGAACTGTGTCGTAACCCAAGGACCCCTGTACTCTGTATAGTCATACACAATATATGTAGTATATGTAAAATCCATACAATACACTTAAAAGGTTTCAGGAATCAAAATCGTCATTGTCCAGTGTGATTTAACAACTTTTAAATAAACTTGAAACAAAAAACAAAAGTTACAATTGAATTTTCTGGGTATCAAAACACTAAAAATGATGTGTAACAGTAACCTGTGGACAGAGAGACACAGGAAAAATTCAATAAAAATATTAAAAGGAAGGATCCAGAAATGTGATGACCAGGACACACCTCAGAAGAGCCAGAGAACTTAGTACTCTAGATAAGCTCCCACCAGGTAGACCATCAGTTAGAGGGGACAGGTATGACTTAAGTGTGCAATGCTGCAACTCCTTCATCCCACCACAATTTGGTGACACCCCCTAGAGCAATGGTTTTTAAAATTTTTTTTTTGCATCCTAATTTTGCATTTCGTATGTCTTTGTCGACCTCTAGTCACTGCAGAGTGTCATCAATGGGATCCTTCCCCTTTGTGGAACTGTCATAGTTTGGTCCCCCTTGGATAATCACCACCATCGCTGTCTGGAAGGAGGTTGTCCCCCTTGCAGAATTTCTCACGCCACTAACCTGGGAGGAGAGGTCTGTGTCCTCTTGGAGAATCACAGCCGATTGTCATCCTGTGTTATTGTTTACCACATGCAAGCTGTGAACCTTTGCAAGCCATTCTGCAAGCTGTTGGAGGCCCTTTCTCATTCAGTAACATTGACACATGTTACTCATGTGCAGACATCATGCGACCCAAAATGAGTCGTGACCCATAGTTTAAGAAACACTGCCCTACGGAGTATGAAAGGCTCATGTCATAAATGGTGCTTCCTCTTCTACACCTCTTCAAGAAGAAGAGGGGGTGGCTCCAGGCTCTCTTACATGGAATTAAAACACCTAAAAAATAACTTGATAAGTGGAAAATAAAGAGCAGCAGCATTCAGATCTTACCCTGGAGTTCCATGTCACGGTTTCTCAAGTGCCCCCAAGAAGTCAAGATTTATAATTGTATGCATCTGCAAGTTGATTTGGTTGCTGCTTGTGGTGAGGGGCTTCACTAACTTCCGATGAGTGTCATTATGGAGGAGACTCTTTTATTTTAAAATTCTCCAAATTATCAAAAGATTGTACATAAGCCTGAGGACAACAGACATTTAAGGCCAGCTAGTGAAATTTGTAAATTGCCTGGTCACAGAGTCTGAGACCATCATTATCATGTCACACATCGATAGTAAAGAGGGGCCTTCTCAGTCCAACCACCACATCTCCACAGAGGCATTACAAGCCCGTGCTCACCCCCTCCTTAAGGAAGGAACTGGACGTCAGCTGCCAGAAGCCTTCAGGGGTTTGTCCGTCCTTCCTCTCCATGAGGATATCCGTTTTCTCAGGTTACCCTTTACAGATGTTGGTAAGGCAGCGAACCAGTCAATAAAATTAATTAGTCACTTTACTGTAAATCTATAAAAAGAAATGAAGGTTAAAAATAATCTTATTGGTAAAGAGTCAGGACAGTGTGTCCATTGCAGATTTCTCACTTTTGAGTTTTGAATTGTTAAAGAGCATTCTGATTGATAAACTTATAATGAGAAGACATTCTTAGCAACAGCGGCTGGACCGAGGGGCAGCCTTGCAGTTAGTCGAAGGTTTATGTAGGTTTGTGGGGTCATTATGGCTTTGTGTGCAGAGGAGAAAGGAGCTATTAGGCTAGCAGCAGACCCCCATGAGCGAGCACAGTGCCAGGGGGTTGTAGACATCTGTAGGTTCCCAGTTACTTTGACACAATGGCCAAAAGTATGTGGTCACCTCTCCTGATTACTGAGTTCAGGTGTTTTATTGCTAACAGGTGCATAAAATGAAACACATAGCCAGGCAATCTCCATTGTGTAGAATGGCTTGTACTGAAGAGCCTAGTGACTTTAAATGTGGCACCATCACAGGATGCCACCTTTTCCACTAGTCAGGACATTGCATTTCTGAACTGTTAGATCTTTCCAAAGCAACCATAAGTACCATTGTTGTGAACCGGAATAGCTGAGGAGCAACAACAGCTCAGCCACAAACTGTGATGCATGTGTGTTGGAGGATCACCTTCTGGAACCATTCGAGGTACATAAGACACCACTGGGGCAAGTAAAGGCCACTATCACAAACTATGTTGTCTCAGTTACTTGATTCCTCACATTTATATAAATGGTGGCACAATGGCAGTGCTACTGCCTCGCAGTTAGGAGACCCGGGTTTGCTTCCCGGGTCCTCCCTGTGTGGAGTTTGCATGTTCTCCCCATGTCTGCGTGGGTTTCCTCCCACAGTCCAAAGACATGTAGGTTAGGTGCATTGGTGATCTTAAATCATCCCTAGTGTGTGCTCTGTGGTGGGCTGGGCTTGGCTCCAGCAGACCCTTGTGTTCAGATACAGCAGGTTGGACAATGACTGATGACTTACATTTATATAGTCCTTTTCACCGCTATTCAAAGCACTTTACATAGAAGAAGGGGAGCCACTTCAACCACCATCAATGTGTAACATCCACCTGGATGATGCGATGGCAGCCATTATTATGCCAGTACGCTTACCACACATTAGTTATCAGGTGGTGAAGAAGTGAGAAAGATAGCCAGTTAGAGACAGCGGATGATTAGGGGTCCAGAATAGATGAGGCCGTGGTGGGCAATTTAGCTTTTTCCTTTTTTAGATTTTCCTCATCTTGCACCCTCATCCATGCTGGAAAAAATATTGCTCAATCTCAAGGACTCAGACACCATCTCTGCAATATATAAAATTATTTTACAGTCCCTCCCTTTCAAAGATCCAAGAGGACACTGGGAAAAAGATCTCTCAATCAATATATCAGAAAAGGAGTGGAAAGTAGCAATGAAGAGAATTCACTCGAGCTCCATATGCACAAAACATACAATTATTCAACTCAAAATTATATATCGAGCACATCTGTCTCGTCTAAAACTCTCCAAAATGTTTCCAGGGCAAGATCCAACCTGCGAACACTGCAACCAAGTCCCAGCCTCACTAGGTCACATGTTCTGGTCCTGCACCAAATTAACATTATTCTGGACAAACATTTTTAATTACCTTTCAGATAGCCTTAGACTCCCAATCCCTCCTAACCCATTAACCGCTGTGTTTGGTGTTCTTCCAGATGGGTTTAAAGTGGAGAAGGACAAACAAACTGTGATTGCATTCACTGCACTTTTGGCACGTAGACTTATTCTGCTAAACTGGAAGAACCCAAACTCTCCTCTTTTAAGTCAGTGGGAAACCGATGTGTTATACTATTTGAAATTGGAAAAAATCAAATACTCAGTTAGAGGATCTGTACAGACTTTTTTCAAAACATGGCAGGATGTAATCAGTAATGTTTTAAAATAAGCTCTTAAAGCACAGAGGAAGCAATTATTTCTGTATTTCTTTGTCTCCTGCATTCATCTCTATTAGCTAATCAAACGTATTAATTTAGGTATGTTTACAAGCCTTAAATTTTACGCCATTTGCCTCGCTCTCTCTCTCAGGGGTGGGGGTCGACTTATTCTTATTTTTACTTTTTGTAAAAATTGATTATTTTGTATGGAATGATTGCAAAAAAAATTAATAAAATTAAAAAAAAAAAAAAAGTGTCAGCAAGGGTATCGGGATACATCCTAATCTTCATGAAGGATGTCCTGGGATCTTTAATGACCACAGAGAGTCAGGGCCTCAGTTTGATGTCTCATTCAAAGGGAGGCCCCATTTTTACAGCTCAGTGTCTCCATCACTGCACTGGGGCATTGGGATCTACACACAGACCACAGGGTAAGCACCCCTGCTGGTCTCATTAACACCTCTTCATGCAGCAACACAAAATTTTCCTGGTTGGTCCCCCATCCAAGGCCTGGCCAGGATAAAACATGCTTAGCTTCAGATGGATGACTTGTTCTGAAGAGTAGGTGGTATGGCTGCTTGTCTTAAGTAACAGCTTAATCATTTTGAAAGATGTCCGGGGATCTGTAATGACCATTGAGAGTCAGAACCTTGGTTTTATGTCTCATCTGAAGGATAGCACCATATTTACAGCACAGAGGTATTGGGATCCGCAAACAGACCACTGGCTTTACCAACACCACTTCCAGCAGTAACCCAATCTTTTTTGTAGATGGTACCCCATCCAAGTACTGGCTGAGCCTGAACATGTTTAGCTTCAGGTGGATGATCAGTTCTGAAGCGTATGTAGAATTGCTGCTGTATCAAGAAGACACTCAATGAAGCAAACCTGACTCTGCCTCTTCCAGTTGGTGCCCCATAAAGCCAGCGCTCAGCAGAAGAAGGTGTCATTTACTGATAATGGCAAACTGCAGGATGGAGTTCCATGAACCTGAGAGACCTTGGATCTGTTCATGTTGGCCTTTTGCACAGTCAAGCACTTCTCTTGTTCATTAAAGACAGTAACCAAATTAAACGGGGATGAGTGAGATGATGCCCCAACATTTACTTTTCCCTCTTACCTGCTCCTTTTCCACTTGCACAACCACACAATGCAAACTCACAAACTCAAGTGGGGCCACTGAGTGCTGATGCTCAAAAGAGTTCCAAACTGCCTCTAGAACCAACATCAGCACAAGAAATGTGTGTCAGGAGCTTCATGAATTGGGCCTTCATGATTGACTTGCTGCACATCGACTTAAGGTCACTATACACAATACCAAACAAAGGCTGAGTAAAGCAAGACGCCATTGGATTGAAGCAACGTTTTGTGCGTTGGAAGGATGAATCATGCTTCTTTACCCAGTAATCTGATGGATGAATATGCGTTTGGTGGATAGCACATCAAAATAGCCTATCCTCTAATAGATCGCTCATAACAGAGTGCCAAACTATGTCTGGAAGCAACATCATGAGTTGGGTGTTTATGAAATGAGTCTCCATGGCCAAGCTTCAGCACACCCGCTGCAATGCCAAATGTTGGCTGAGTGGACTCTGGAGCAGCAGATGTGTGCTCTGTGGACTGAAGAATCCCACCTTACTCTCTGTCAGACTGATGGACAAATCTGCATTTGGCAGATGCCAGGAGAATGCTACCTTCTGGACAGTATAGCACCTTCTGTAAAGTTTGGTGGAGGACATATAATGGTCTTGAGCTGCTCTTCAGTGTTTGCGCTCGGCCAGTTGTTTCCAGTGAAGGTGCTCTTCATGCTACAACATACAAAGACATTTTAGACAGTTGGCTATATGCACACTCTCTTCTGTCGGTAGCTTCTTGACTTCCGGTGCTGATATCAAAATGGAGTAGCAATGGCATTTTTCACCCAATCGCTTCAAGATGTGCTCAGACTTATAAACAAAAGTTGCGTTAGTCAAACATTGTACCAAATGTCAGGACCTAAAAAGGAGAAGGGCTCCAAACTGTATGTTTCAAGCTACATCCACAAATACGAAAATAAGATCTGGACATCTTAAAAATTTGTGTCTACTATGAACTTACATGGGACAAATATGTGATTACATTAGAGAGAGGTTAGGAGCACACGCTGCTACAGCACATCGCTGCACCCACGACATGACAAACCAACTCAGGATCCCAGATTAGGACCTGAGTGCAGCCATGCACCGGGTGACACCTCAGCACCACACTAGTTCAGTGTGAGGTTTTTTATGGTGGCTGGAGTGCCAATTCTGCCACCAACCCTCAGGTTGGAGGGCATACATGCAGGGCTGGATTCAAATTAACGTCATACCCAGGACAGAGTAATTGCAGGTTAAGGGCCTTCCCCAAGGGCCCAACGAAGTGGAGTCACTTTTGGCGTTTATGGGATTTGATCCGGCAACTTTCTGATTGCTAATGTAGATCCCTAGCCTCAGAGTCAGCACTCTGCCCCATTACATTACATTAGGCTTCTTTAAAAAAAAAGAATTTAAATTATTAGTCATGAATTGTTATTCAGAGGGGTGGCATGGTGGCGCAGTGGGTAGCGCTACTGCCTCGCAGTTAGGAGACCCGGGTTCGCTTCCTGGGTCCTCCTTGCATGGAGTTTGCATGTTCTCCCCGTGTCTGCGTGCGATTTCTCCGAGTGCTCTGGTTTCCTCCCACAGTTCAAAGACATGCAGGTTAGGTGCATTGGCAATTTTATGTGTGGGTGTGTGCACCCTGTGGTGGGCTGGCACCCTGTGTTGGCTGGGATTGGCTCCAGCAGATCCCTGTGACCCTGTAGTTAGGATATAGTGGGTTGGATAATGGATGGGTGAATGGATGCTATTCAGAGAGAGGTGAATATGTATGTAAGGTTAATAGATAATCACATCTTACCTTGTGAAAAAGCAAATGTCTCCGTCTGAGCCAGCAAAATGGTGAATGCCATACCACTGGCTAATTGTTTGTTTCCACAGCTGGAGGATCTCCCCTCTGAGAGACATGTTTTCGTCAAGTGTTAGGTCAACAACTGCTGGACTGGAGCTGATGCGCAGTCGTGGATTTTATCCTCCTCCTCCTCCTCGCCCGGTGTGTCATCCTCTGTCAGTCACTTTCTCCTATCCCACACACTCGGTCTCGAAAGTGGAACGGAGAAATTGTTCCACTCAAGCACGCAGGGTATTCTCCCTTATTCAACAGTTACCACCTTGTCTCAGACCCTGGCCTGTGAAAATCTTTTTTTCTTAAAACATCAGCTACAAACTCAGAAATGGGGTCTAACCGTAAAGCTCTTCCTCTGGATAGTGATGATCCATTTAGATCGGGCTTCCGCATTGAAGAGAAATGTATGAAAACTGAGTACCTTGTTGTACTTACTGGAAGTTCGACATAAAGGTTACACAACAGTGTTCAGCCATAGAGCTATCGGTATGCTGAAACTTAAACTTCTTTTTCTCAGACATTCTCGCCACTAAACTCAAATTGTAACTGCAGTGTGGACAACGTTAGTGACTGAGCTGGCTGAGATTTCACCAGACGTACGTCAGCACGACCGAGTGCATACAGCCTGTTGTGTGCCTCCAACAGTTTTTGAAGGCCCTTTGATTTTTTGTACCCTCTTGCACTAAGCCAGGTCCATAAAGACGTGGAGGAAATCAAGTGGCCTGCACAGAGCCCTGACCTCAACCCTACTGAGCAACTTTGAGATCAATTCAAACGCCGATTGTGAGCCAGGTCTTCTAATCTAACATCAGTATCTGACCTCACAATTGCTCTTTTGACTGAATGGGCACACATTCCAATAAACAGACTTCAAACTGTTATGGAAAACCTTCCCAAAAGAGTGGAGGCTGCTGTAGCTACAAAGGTGGGTTGCAACTCCATATTAATGCCCATGTTTTTTTTTAATTGGATGTCCAGCAAGCTTATATAGGTGTGATGGTCAGTTCCACAAATATTTTGGCCATATTGTATAATGGAGGGTTTCTGCTTCCTTCATACTAGTTGGCAGTATTGAACCGGAGAAGCAGACTCTTGTGTATTGGCAGGGATGGCAGCTCATGGCAGCCGGCTGTCATAGGGAGCCACTGGATGCTGAGGTGGGGTGAAACCTCAGACTGTACAAGGAGACCCCTGAGTGTGAAATGAAGAATTACAGCACTCAGACAGTTATAAATAAATGGCCATGACATGGTGGTGTACTCTGAGCCAACAGCTAGGAGGAGTGGACAGCAGCTTACAGTAGGCCAGAGTACCCAGCTACAGGCACACAGGGAGGACATGCAGACTCTACACAGACGTGGTCTCTGTATGCTCACACGGTACCCAAGCATGTCCTACATTTAGCCCGACCGGTGATAAAAAATACAAAATGAGGTCAAAGGAAAATAAATTGATTGCCTCAAAGTGTCCATTGTGATCACGACAGGCTTACAGTGACCTGACACTAATCAGCTTTGCCCTCATTTCCTTTTCGGCACAGCAGTCCAGAATACCTTATTGCGGGGGTCCGTCTTCCTCTGGGGCCTACAGCATCCTCCTGGAAGTGTCCCGCCATCTGTGCCACATGAGGTCACATCAAAGACAACAATATAACACCGCATCCTGTTTAAGCACTGGCTACACCCCAAAACAACATTTGCAGCCACTCTTGGTTAATGACCTGATTTATTGTCACCAAGTGGAGTGCAATTTAAAAATTCTCCTTGTGAAATTTGGCGGTTGCCTCCTGTTGTGCACATCTGGGTTTTAAATGCCTTCATCTTTTTCTGACAGTTTCTTTTTTTAAACTGAAGACACGTGGCCAGTTTTTTTCCCCCCTTATGTAGTGCCTTTCACCTTACCTGCTGGTTCTTTGCCTTTTCAGCCTGCGTGGCACATCAGTGTTTGCTCTGCACTTTAAATGGCTGCTTCTGACTGTATAATAGCAGAACACAAAGTGTTGCCTTTGTATAAAGCAAAGTAAAATAAGCTTAATAAAACACAAGAGTTCAACCAGTTACCTTGTCACGTGACTTTTCACCCAAAGGCACTTTGTAGGTATAGCACAGTGTCTATGACGTCTGGTGAGGTGACAAGTTTAGGGTCACATGAATAACTACTTTTTGCTTTACATAAGAATCCACACGGGCCTGGTGGGTACAGTGGAACACTTGAACCCTGGTCCAGATCCCAGGTGAGATGCCTTGTAAGTGGAGTTTACTTGTTCTCTTCACACTCACTGTGTTTCCTCCTAAATTTCAAAGGTATGCTGGCTTGACGTGAGTGAGTGTCGACCTGTCTGAGTGTGCACACTGATGGACTGCTGCCATCTTCAGGGTTGGTTCTTATCTTACACCTTGAATTTGCTGGAATAACTGAGTGTGCCTGTGGATTAAGGACGTTTTGATGAGCCGCTCACAAGAAGTCAGATTTGGCCTCTGCCACTCCTACAGACTGATATTCAGCACTGGTGTCCCACAAGGTTGTGTGTTGATTCCTCTTGTCTATGTCTAGTACATGGGACCAACACATTGTGAACCCGGCCCGGACACAGACAGGCGGACATGTTGTTAAATCACCACCACACGTTTATTTACAATATTTACAACTAATAATAGGTCACAAAGACCCCAGTCCATTGGTCACACAGACCCAGTCACGTGCACAATAATACCCCAATCAAAGTCCTGGCCACTCAATGCCTTGTCTTCGGGCCGCCTCCACACTCCTCTCGTGCCTCGTCCTTCTTCCACCCGACTCCAGCCCTGAATGAATGGAGACGGCCCCTTTTATAGGGTTCCCGGATGAGCATCAGGTGTTCCCGGCAATCCTCCTCTGGCCACGCCCCAGCGTGGCGGAAGTGCCGGCTGTCCTCCCGGCTGCTCTCCGGGCGCCGTCATAAATCTTCCCCCCAGCACTTCCTGGTGTGGCGGAAGTGCTGGGGTAACAAGTCCCCAAGGCATTGGGGCGCCTCCTGGTGGTGACCACGGGCCCCTACAGGGTGGAGCTTCCATGCCCTGTACCCGTGGCCCCCAAAGCAACCCGGAAGGCAACCCCCACGTGATCCAGGGTGGGCCCAGACCCACATCCGGTCCCTCAAGGCGTCCCGGCCGGGTCATGGCCCCTGGCATCCCTGACAACATCTAGGCAGAGTTGGTGGCACGCGCCCATAAAGAAACATCCAAAACAGAGTCTCCCTTTTAGACCAGATTCGCAACTGAAAATGATGAAATAGGAGGGGAAGATTGGTGCCCTCATGTCCGCATATGAAATGATGTTTGGCACCCTTAGTCCTGTGCCTACTTGGCCTATGCCAAGTGCTGGCCCTACTTGTACACATATGACTGCGTACCTGCACATGCCATGAACACAATTATTAAATTTGCAGCAGGTACAATAGTGGTGGGGCTGATCTCAAATGGAGGGACAGAGTCTATAAATTGGCAGCATGGTGCTCAGAAACCAACCTGCTACTTAATGCCAAGAAAAAAAAAAACTCTGATGACTTATTGCTTCTTAAAATCAATGGAAATAACATGGAGAGGGTCTTCAGTTTTAAATTTCTGGGAATCCACATCACCAAGGACCTCAATAAGCACTACCTCGCTGGTCAAAAGAGCACAGCACTAACCACTGTACCACGTTTACTTGGCACCATTCAAGGAAAACACAGGGGCACAAAACAAATTACAGTAAAAATTGACTGAAGTGACCTGTTTGGTGAGTCAAAAGTGCCACTAAACTTGGATATGTGCCTGCGAATGCTGCCGCCTCCTTCATCTCTGTTCTTGCCCTTTCTAATGACAGCCTAATTTCTCCACATCTGCTTTACATTTACTTGCTGTTTAACAACGCCAGCCAGAAAGAACCGGCACCCCTCTGACAAACATATTACAAAAAACGTAAAGGAATGAAAATGAATGTATATCAGTGGATATTGTCAACAAAATATTCGTTTCTTAGGTCATTTTTTTAGGTAGGCTGGTAAAAAGGGGCACTTCCCAACATATGAATTCCTAACTGGGTTGTCTTCTTTGCTGGTTTGTATTTTAAACACCTTATATAATATATATTCTACATATATATTTTACTTATGAATATGTATATACGAGGTGAGAAACAAAAATAACCGGATTGGTAAAAAAAATATATTTATTGATGAATTACAGCATTCTAAACATCATCACCTTCTATACTCCCCCTCCTGATCTCTACACCACTCCATACGTATCTTTCATTGATTGAAACAATGCTGGAAGTCTTCTTACTTGAGGCTCTTCAACAAGCTTGCCGTTTCTGTCTTCACGTCATCCATTAAAGAAAAATCTGTTCCCTTCAGGTCACTTTTGATTTTCGGGAACGAGTAAAAATCACAGGGAGATAAATCAGGCAAATAGGGAGGATGATCGAGGACAGGACTGCTTTACGGAAAAACCATTGTGCACGGGAGTGTTGTCTTGTCTTGCTGTTTGATTTTTTTCACCCTACATTATCGCGGCAACTCGTGTAGCGATTGTTGTGAAAAATCTGTCTGGGCTATTCACAGGATATAGCTAGCCAGTCGGCGGTTTGAGAGGGCATGTAGGAGGGGGATATAGTTCTATGATACACGTCCGGCCCCAAGCCAAGTCCGGTTATTTTTGTGTCTCACTTTGTATATATATAACAGTCTCTAATTGTTATGGAAGTTTCATTTTAATGGAGAGAGACAGAATATCAACCAAAAATCCAGAAAAAACAAATTACATGAAAGTTATAAATTGATTTGCATGTCATTGAGAGAAATAAGTATTTGATCCCCTTCAACCTGGCCAGAATTCTGGCTCTCGCAGATTGGCTGTGTGCCCACGTGGCACACAGATTGCAATCAATCAATCAATCAGTCAATCAATTCCAGGTACTTCTGATGTCAACTTTTTATGTGTATAAAGCTCACCTGTCCACAGAATCAATTTCTTCCATTCCAACCTCACCACCATGATGGGCAACACCAAAGAGCTGTCAAAGGACATCAGGGACAAGACAAGCACAAAGCTGGAATGGGCTACAAGACTGTCAACAAGAAGCTTGGTGAGAAGGTGACAACCGTTGGTGTGATGATTCGTAGATAGAAGAAATATAAAATGACAATCAATCGGCCTCGGTCTGGAGCTCAATGCAAGATCTTGCCTAATGGGGTGAGGATGATCGGAACAAAGGTGAGGGATCAGCCCAAAACTACACGGGAGGAGCTTGTTAATGATCTGAAGGCAGTTGGGACCACAGTCACCAAGAACATCACTGGTAACACACTATGCTGTAATGGATTGACATCTTGCAGTGCCCACAAGGTCCCCCTGCTCAAGAAGGCACATGTTCAGGCATGGATGTTGACTGGCAAACTTAAGATGGATCTGTACATGTGCCTTCTATATATTGGCCACAACAGGGGAGCCACACACAGGGTAAATTGCTCCCGGACCCACACCCTTCCAGGAATTGCCCTAACAGAGTCAGATAAGCTTCACTCCATCTTATAATGCTATCATAAAAGTCCTGAACTGTGTGTTCTGGGATGTTATACTATTCCTCAGAAGTTAAAGAAGGTGGGTATCAGCTTGCACATTGCGCTCCATAACATCCATTAGGGGTTTAGTGATGTTAGATCTGGGTCCTCATGTATAAACGGTGCATACGCACAAAAATATTGCGTAAGAACGTTTCCATCTTCAAATCACGATGTATAAAACCTAAACTTGCCGTAAACCCACGCACATTTCCACGGTAGCTCATACCCTGGTGGACGCAAGTTCTCCGCTCGGTTTTGCAAACTGGCAGCACCCAGCGTCAAAGCAGTGCTACTGTTCCTCTGTGGTTACCCTTTCTTTTTTAGATCCACATCCCTGATGCAGCTTTATAAATACACTGAAATTAACCGCATATTGTTTACTAGTTTAATGCATCTGATTGTAATTAACCAGTAACAATATAATGGTCCACAGAATGGTCAAACTATTCTAAATACCGTAGCTGCTTTAGCGTTGTTACTCTCACTGCACCTTCTTCTTCTTCTTTCAGCTGCTCCCGTTAAAGGTTGCCACAGCGGATCATCTTTTTCCATATTACTCTCACTGAACCACTCGGAGTATTTATATCACTGTATCTGAGTGTGGAATCACAGATCTGCAGCAGCTGACTGGAAAGAGAATTATCGGTATACAGCATCAAGCACACGCTGCCTCAGCCATGCTGTCTGTTGAACTGCTCTCACATGGCAAACGCTTCAGAGCCTTTCCTGTACGGACCTCGCGGTTCAGAAAGAGTTTCATCCCAAGAACTATAAACGCACTCAGTCAGTCCATCAACATCTCCTTGTAGAATAGTTTGTACTTATTAGCACAATCACCTCACTGTAAACTTACACTACAGTTATAATCTTGCACAACCTGAGCCACTTTATAAAGCGCGTATTTACTTATGATTACGATATCATTTTTAAGATGAAATGCAGCAAAATATGTGTATTATATTATACAGATAAAACTTTAACTTAATTTAAATAATCTATATTGTTAATAATTAAACATGTTAGGACACGGTGTCTTAGCGCTAGCAAGGAGCTGGCACTCCGTTTACGGATTGTTCCTGCCTCGTGCTGTATTCTTCTAAACATGTACTATGAAGATATTTCAATGTTTCTTAAAAGTTTGAAGAACTGTCGTTGTAAGCTTACAGATGGCTTAACATCTATTATAGAGCTAATTGTTTGGTGATTGGATATTTGGAGAAAGAAAAGGAAGGACAGGAATTGGGGGTTAGTGCTTTTGAAAGAGACAGTACTGCTGCAATAAATTCTTTCATCAAAGGTCGCACACAGCAAAGCAAGCATCTTGCATGAGACATGAATAATCACTGCGCCACCATGTTCCCATGTTTAATAACATGATTTAACTCCTATCATCATGAAAATGATATCACATATACTTCTCAGTATTTTAATTATTCAGAGAGCTGTAATATTACGAATGTAATGGATTCTGTGTCCTGTCGGAGAAAGAGAAAGCCCGGAATCATGTAGTGATTCACACACATAGAGCACATCGAAGATCAAATACAAAACAAAGCATTTAACGTGCTACTTTAGTTACGCTGGGATTTGAGAAACTAGTAAATTAAACAATTTTAAGATGAAGTTTATGATATTCTACTTTAATGACAAAATAAACTACGTGATTAAAGTGGAAATTTTGAGATTAAAGTTGACATTTCGTGCTTTTTTCCCACTGTGTGCCTATTTTTTTGTCTCTGTACCCTAATAAGCTTTCATATGACACTCAGACGGTGGGCTACGACTCGCCTTTTCACGGCGATCTGACAACTTCTTTTTTATTTCGGGCACTGTGCGAGTTTGTGAACTTGAGCTTTCGAGTTTCTCTGACACTCAATGCCACTCGATGAACTTCCTTTTCTTGTTTATACCACTATTTAAACCTACAAATAGTACATTTTTCTTTGCCTCCACTTGGTATTTGCTGAACTTCCTCTATTTCCCCCCATGCTTTTGCCATTGCCTTTTCACAGAACGCCAAGCTTAAGGGCCATTCATATTGATTTGCATATTCAAAGAGTCGTAATTCTGGGAGGAGACGGGGCAGGACAGCAGGTGCGTGCATGTGCACTACTTTTCACGCTGACTGGGATTTATGTAGCAGAAGAACGTGGAAGTTGGCGTTCACACAGATTTATGCATCTGAATTTTACTGTGCGTACGCACATTTCCGCTTTTGTGCTTATGCCATGCTATAGTGTGAATTCTATGCACGGCGTTATGCATGGGGCCCCAGGTGATTAGGGAGGCCATGTAAGTTTATTGACTACATCTTGGTGTTCATGAAGCCACATGTGAATTAATTTAACAGTGTGTATTGAGAAGTTGTCACCTGGAAGAAGGAAACATCATGTGGGAACAGGTGTTTCACCATAGGGTGCACCTGCTCCTGTAAAACAGCCTCATATTTCTTAAAGGATAACGACCATGCAGAAGGATCATCAGATTTAATGACTTCCATGAGACAGCTGTCCATACCGTAATGGATTCTATCAACATTGTGGGTTGTAGGCCTCCATTGGCTTTCTCCAAGCATAAACTTGTCGAGATGTGGGAAACAAGATGCCTCAACAGACTATTTGACTTTTTTTCCATTGCTATGCCTTTTTCCTTCTTTACTCCAGTTTATAAAAGTCTCAGCATTGGTCTGGGATATAAGCAGTGTCTGACTGGCGGTCCTGCCATAAATTCTAGCTCTGTGTGTGTTGCTGTGTGCTTCCAGGTTCCCACAGTTCACCAGCTACTGAATTGGCCTGCTGGGTTCAGCATGAGTCAAACACGTAACAAAGAGATCTCTCAGTCCAAAAACTTTGCTTTAAAAAGTTTAATAAATATTTAATAAGGAACAAATCACAAAAAATCAGAAAAAAGTGACTGCACATGCACAATAAAGGCAACAAAGAGAAAAAGGTTTCTTCTCTGTTTAATTACAACCTTAGCTTTCACATGTGAAACTTTCTACACTTAAAGTCGTGTTATTTCTCTATGGTAAACTTACACAGGCCTCACTTAGTACATTTAGTACGTTCTGTACATTGTGAAAGATAACCCCGGACACAGACAGACACAGAGCCATCCAGATGTCCAAAGCACACACTTTATTTTCTTTTGCTCACACAGCACAACCACAGTGCCCAAAGACTCGCAATAACTCAGTCTTTTCCTTTCTTCTCTCTATTGCCACCTCTACTCCACTCCTCACAAACTCTGTCTTCTTCAACCCGACTCCAACTCCCCAAATAGAGTGAGGCGGCCTCTTTTATAGTTCACCCGGATGTGCTCCAGATGCTTCCTGATGATCTTCCAGCAGCATTTCCTGGTGTGGCGGAAGTGCTGCCTTCCAGGACGCCATAATTATCCTGGTGGAGTGGTGGCTCTGAGGCTAGGGATCTGCACTGGCAATTGGAAGGTTGCTGGTTCGAATCCTGCAAATGCCAAAAGGGACTCTGCTCTGTTGGGCCCTTGAGCAAGTCCCTTAACCTGCAACTGCTGAGCACTTTGAGTAGTGAGAAAAGTGCTATATAAATGCAAAGAGTTATTATTATTAACAGGGATGAGCTTCCAAGCTCTGTTCCCGTGGCCCCCACGCAGACCAGGGCGGCTGCCCTCTTGTGGTCCAGGGGAGGTATTGTCCCTCTCCTGGTCCTTCCAGGCATCCCGGCTGGGCTGAATCCCCAGCCGTCCGCCACAACATACAGTATGCCTTACCACCTGCAAGGTAAATCAAAAACTGCAATTAGACTTTAGTCTGAGGGACAAGAAACAATTAGAATATTCCATTTATAATTTAGCTTGTGGGGTTATAAAAGAACCTCCCATTGACTGTGCTCTAATAAATAGGCATACATTCTAGCGTCTATCAATTTAACATAACCTAACTTACTCACAAAACAGCGTCTATCAATTTAACATAACCTAACTTACTCACAAAACAGCGTCTATGAATTTAACATAACCTAACTTACTCACAAATCACTCTGATAGTGTGAGTCTCACAATATGAAGATTTTTTTTGAGAATGGGTCGCAGAGGTGCCGATGTAATTCTGTGGTCATTTCTGAGGTTGCACTTTTGTAGCACTTTGCGACTATCATGGGCAGTGTCCATCTATTATGTTGGTGAGCTTCAACAACTGCTTTGTTGTGCTGACTGTCACGGGCAAGTGCCTAGGAGACAGTTTAAGGTAGGGGTGTCCAACCTTAGTGTCCAACCGCAGTGGCTGCAGGTTTTCATCCTAACTATCTTCTTAATTAATGAGCCGTTTTTGCAGTTGATTAACTTGTTTTGCCTTCGTTTTAATTGACGTGACTCAGACCCCTTAGATGTTTCTTTTTCCTTAATGAGCAGCCAAACAACAACAAGACACAAAGCAAGACCAGCTCACCTGAAAATAAAGAAAGGTGAAAGTCTCAGTCATGTTGGTTTGCTCAGGCCACCAAAACATCTTGATGGTGGTCTTAGAAAAAAACAGAAAATCAACAGTCTGCTGTGGCAGAACGAGAGCAGCAACAAGTCAGGATATTTGAATTAACAGCAAGAATTGGCTTCTCATTATGAAACTGGTTGTGAAATTGGTTGGAGTTTGAAGCCCCCATTTAGCAGGTCATCTGTCGGCTCGTTTCACATCTTATTTCTGTTTGGCTGCCAATTAATGAAGAAACAAATCAACTCAGAGGTCTGAATCCTTAAAAACAGGGCTATGGAAATGAAGGGAAAAGGAGTTAATTAGCAGTGACAACTGCTCGCTGATTAGGAAAAGGGTGAGAATGAAAACCTGTAGCCACTGTGGCCCACCAGGACCAGAGTTGGACACCCCTGGTCTAGGGGCTTTGGCGATGGTAATTTTCCGCCACTCCAGGGGATGGCGCTGTGTGATTACATTCTTTCTATTCCTCCCTCTGCAGACCTGAAGACTGACAACTCTCCTCTAGTGACATCACTTCCGGTGTCCGTCCACCTGCATCCGCCTTTTTCTGTCTGATGGCCATTTGACCAGAAGAACTGCCATCTTGGGCGGTCATTTGCTAGTACTCACATCTGAAGAAGATATTATGCGTAGTTGACAGGTTTATTTTGAAAATCTTTATCATGCATTCATGCGGGGTCCGCCTATGGGTGCCCTAAAACTTAAGCTGTCTCTGTCTTGTTCTTATATAACACATCTTCTAGCGATTATGCATTTATTAAAAAAAAGGATAAGAAGGATAGACCGTTTATATAGCCTGACTTGTATGGTGATTATCAAAGATGAAATGGAGACTTTACTACTCAGTACAGGCATCCAAATGAAATGTCAGTATCATTATTTTTTGACACATACATAATTTTATAGATTTTATGACCAACAGTTCAAACACTAACTTTTTGGCTTCTCTGGAGCTCTGTTAGTTGCCTCTGTGGCTTTTAAATCTCCTGTGTCAAAGTGCTAATTTCCAGACATCTTTATAGCTGACACATACCACTAATAGGCATTCAGCCTAATACGACCCACATTTATAATTTAGGCTCAGTTACCAAGTTCTCTTTGTTCAGGTGGCACCCACCGCTGGGCTGCCATTAAACAAACTTGGGTCTGCAGCCCATGCAGAGTATGGAAAATGATCATCTTGGCCTCCAGAGCCAATGGAGAACTCCATGGGTCTGAGTGACTACAAGGGCATCTCTCTGTCCCATTTTAGCCCGTCTAATGCACACCAGCGCTGACAGTATTGTCATGGTCACACATGACCAGATGATCTTTGAAGTTCTGCTGCTTTCTGAGGTTACAAGAACTTGTGAAGTGGCACCCTTTGGCAAAAATTGCCCACTTCTGTTAACTTCAAAACAGCCATAAAAAAAGCAAAAATGTTGAATCCTCCTCACGGATCTGAGACAAATCTGCTTTCAATTTGAGAAAGGCGTTTGATATACTGCACTGCACGGCAGAGAGCAACTTGGCCTTCAGGCGACAAGGAGGGTGGAGCAACCTGACAAAACCGGTAGGTAATGTGAGACGATTAGGCCCAAAAATAAAAGCATCGCATTTTTAGAAATGTTCTGCTCTTTGAGGTGGAAGAATTTGGGCTCGGCAGTACTGGTGGTGCAAACTCGGCTTGAAGTCAGAGGCAGTAAGTGATTTGTTTGAGCTGTGCAACAAAATCTATTCATCTGTCCATCCATCCATCTATTTTTGGGACCCCTTATTTGTTTTAGGGTTGAGGGGAGTCAGTGCTTATCATATCAGAATTTAGCACCCAGTGGATACCAGCTGTGGTCAGAAGGTCCGTCCATCACAGGGCACAGCGACTTACACACTCAGTCATGCAGGGCCATGCAGTCACAAAATAACATAACGCACATGTCGTTGGGATGTTAGAAAAGTAAATGTGGTGGAAAATGCAGCACCTTTTTTCCCTGAAAGGGTTTTTTTTTTGTTGTGGAGCTCAGGGGCTGTCAAAAGGCAGGGCCTGTTAAAGCCCACTGCGTTACTTCCTTGTGTGATTTTGGGCAATGCAAAAATAAATTGTATTGTCACTCTGGTTGAGCTCCGGATAACCTGTGTGGAGATGGGAGAAACTTCCAGAAGGATAATCATCACTGCAATGCTCCATTGTTCTGGGCTTTATGGTAGGGTGACCAGATGACACACGAAAGCCTGCTTGGAGTTTGCAAAAATGTACCTAAAAGACTCTCAGACTGCCATGAAACTAAGATTTAACAAAATAACATCAAGTCAAGATTTCACTGTGGCACATTTTTCCATGTGTTTACGGTTCTTTGTGTAAAGAAAAGGTTACTAACCTTTGTGCATTTCTGGCCTTAACAAGTTCCCAGCCAAATCTCCATGTTCTTGTTAGGTCAGATTATCTCGGGACATAATGTGAGCTACCACAGCTATGCTGATGACACACAGCTGTATTTATCAATAGCACCTGATGACTCCGACTCTGTTGTTTCACTAACACAATGTCTGACTTGTATTTCTGAATGGATGAATAGTAATTTTCTCAAGCTAAATAAAGAGAAACAGAAATTTTAGTGATTGCCAATAATAGATATAATGAGATTATTAGAAAAAAACTTTATGCATTAGAATTAAAAGTCAAGACGGAGGTAAAGAATTTAGGGGTAACTGTCGATTGTGACCTGAATTTTAAATCGCATATTAATCAGATCACTAGGACAGCATTTTTTCACTTAAGAAATATAGAAAAAGTTAGACCTCTTATATCATTGAAAGATGCTGAGAAATTAATTCACGCTTTTGTTTTCATTCGACTAGATTACTGTAATGCACTCCTCTCAGGACTACCCAAAAAAGACATCAATCGATTGCAACAAGTTCAGAATGCAGCTGCTAGAATTCTAAACAGGAAAAGAAAATCCGAGCACATCACCCCAGTTTTGATATCACTACACTGGTTACCTGTGTCATTCAGAATTGACTTTAAAATACTGCTTATGGTTTATAAAGCCTTAAATAATCTCGCCCAATCTTATATATCAGAATGTCTGACACCTTACACTCCAATTCATAACCTCAGATCTTCAAATGAGTGTCTACTTAGAATTCCAAGAGCTAAACTTAAAAGAAGTGGTGAGGCGGCCTTCTGCTGCTATGCACCTAAAATCTGGAATAGCCTGCCAATAGGAATTCGCCAGGCTGATACAGTGGAGCACTTTAAAAAAACTGCTGAAAACACATTACTTTAACATGGCTTTCTCATAGCTTCATCTTAGTTTAATCCTGATGCTTTGTATATTCAATTAATTATCATAACTATTCATGGTGGCTCCAAAATCCATACTAACCCCTACTCTCTCTTCTGTTCTCTTCCCGGTTTTCTGTAGTGGCGACCTGTGCCACCACCACCGAATCAAAGCACCATGATGTTCCTACATTGATGGATTAAAGGCCAGGAGTCCACATGACCATCATCATCAAGTCCTTCCATGAGAACCCTGAATACAATGAGGACTGTTTCATTTATGTTAGGTAGAATGCCCAGACGGGGCTGGGTGGTCTACTGGTCTGGAACCCCTGCAGATTTTATTTTTTCTCTAGCCGTCTGGAGTTTTTTTTTTTTTTGTTTTTTCTGTTCTCTCAGGCCATCGGACCTTACTTTTATTCTATGTTAATGAGTTTTGTCTTATTTTAATTCTTACTTTGTCTTTTTTCTCCTTCTTCATCATGTAAAGCAATGTAAATAAATGTTTAAAGTAGCCACAGGAGTCCACCCTACTAATCCCCATCATAATTTTAAACACTTCAGTCATGTCACCTCTTAATCTCCATTTATTTAAACTGAAAGGGTTCAGCTCCTCCAGTCTTTCCTCATAACTCATCCCATGCAGTCCTGGAATCAGTTTTAGCTGCTCTTCTCTGGACTTTCTCCAGCGCTGCTATGTCCATTTTGTAGCCTGGGGACCAAAGCTGCACATAGAACTCCAGGTAAGGCCTCACTAGTGTGCTATAGAATCTCCCTCAATTTGTACTCCACACGTCAGGGTGCTGTATAACCTAACAACCTTTAAGCCTAACTGATCACTTCTGCACACCCTCATCTCATCCACATCTTTACTCCAAATTGGGTGCCAGCCATGCTAATGGGGTGATGTGTTGCGCTGCAGTCCTCAAGCTCATTGTTTCCTCTTTGAAGCCAATCTCCACAGGTCCTGCTGGTTCATTTCAATTGTGCTTAGGATTGATGAGTTCTTGTGCTTCTTCTGAATTTAATGTGCTGTGTGGTTTACTGGATATTTGAAATTTTGCTCTGCATTTCGACTATTCTTGGGGTTTCATATTGGGACTTTTGGTTGTATTGGATTGCCATATTGTTTTGGGCAAACCCTACTGCCTTTGTGTTCCACAGAGCTTCTTTGTTACCGAAGAGCACATTTGTGAAGAACAAATCTTTTATTTTATAAAGATTCCGCAAGGCCATTTTTGTATCTAGCGGGGGTTTTTGATGAGGGGGTTTTCCTCCACTTATGGACATTTTTCTTAAGTGTTTTTTGGAAGTTGCATACTTTAGGACTCCTAGTCATTGCAACACCAAAACTTAGACATTTTCAAGCATGTGAGTTTGGGGAGTGTTTAATGGGTTACACACAGGAGAAACATGGGCGGAAGGTTAAGGGTGTGACACAGGAAATAACCTTCCTGTTTTTCTACCTAGTCTGGTCTTGGCTTCACCTCTTTGGCATGCAGAGTGAACTCAGCTTCTGAAAGGGTCAGACCTCAATGCATCATTTCCCGACCCAGACCTATTTTTGGTTTGTTGGTGCGATGGCATTCTTACATTTTCAACTTTTCATCTTGGACATTAAACAGGATACTCTGCAGGACCCCGATCTTTATTGTCTCTTCCTTCACAACATGTATGGACCACGCCTTGAGAAAAATGTCTTCCTTCTCATAAGTAGATATTCTCTCCAACTTGCAGGGAAAAACTTGGGGGTTGGTGGCAGCACTGGCACTCCAGCCACTGTAAGAAAACCTCACACTGTTCTATTTGAACTAGTGTGGTGCTGAGGTGTTCTAGTCCAGGTGGTTCGGCGTGAGGTGGAGGCGCCAATGCGCTATCAGCCCATGCTCCCAACCCCCACATTTGCATTGTTTCTGGACTTCTCTAGCGCCTTCAGTACCATCCAACTTCTGTTCCTTAGGGACAAGCTGACAGAGATGGGAGTAGATTCATACCTGGTGGCATGGATCGTGGACTATCTTACAGACAGACCTCAATATGTGCGTCTTGGGAACTGCAGGTCTGACATTGTGGTCAGCAGCACAGGAGCGCCGCAGGGGACTGTACTTTCTCCAGTCCTGTTCGGCCTATATACATCAGACTTCCAATACAACTCGGAGTCCTGCCACGTGCAAGAACCTAATCAAGGACTTTGTTAAATGGTGTAACTCAAACCACCTACAACTGAACACCAGCAAAACCAAGGAGCTGGTGGTGGATTTTAGGAGGCCCAGTCCCCTCATGGACCCCATGATCATCAGAGGAGACTGTGTGCAGAGGGTACAGACCTGTAAATACTTGGGAGTGAAGCTAGATGATAAATTGGACTGGACTGCCAATACTGATGCTCTGTGCAAGAGAGGACAGAGCCGACTATACTTCCTTAGAAGGCTGGCGCTTTCAACATCTGCAATAAGATGCTGCAGACAGACAGTTGTGGTGAGCGCCCTCTTCTACGCGGTGGTGTGCTGGGGAGGCAGCATAAAGAAGAGGGACGCCTCACGCCTGGACAAACTGGTGAGGAAGGCAGGCTGTATTGTAGGAATGAAGCTGGACAGTTTGACATCTGTGGCAGAGCGATGGGCGCTGAGCAGGCTCCTGTCAATCATGAAGAATCCACTGCATCCACTGAACAGGATCATCTCCAGACAGAGGAGCAGCTTCAGCGACAGACTGCTGTCACCGTCCTGCTCCACTGACAGACTGAGGAGATCGTTCCTCCACCACACTATGCGACTCTTCAATTCCACCCGGGGGGGGGGTAAACGTTAACATTATACAAAGTTATTGTCTGTCTGTTATACCTGCATTGTTATCACTCTTTAATTTAATATTAATTTAATCCATAATAAAAATGGATTGGTGGAGTCCAAACTCTTTAGAGATGGTTTTGTAACCTTTTCCAGCCTGATGAGCATCAACAACTCTTTTTCTGCCTGGATGTGCATCCCACAAATCTCTATCAACTGCAAGATGCTATCCTATCAATATGGGCCAACATTTCTAAAGAATGCTTTCAGCACCTTGTTGAATCAATGCCACGTAGAATTAAGGCAGTTCTGAAGGCGAAAGGGGGTCAAACACCGTATTAGTATGGTGTTCCTAATAATCCTTTAGGTGAGTGTACATCAAATATGGGACTTTGGAGATCAAATATTCTGCATTTAAAATCTATTTTGGTGTATCTTGCTTTTATCAAAAGATCAATTTTCTTTTCATTTTTGCTACAACACTATATTCAGACATTTCTTTTTTTATTCATTGACTTGGAAACCATTCCCAGAATTCTCCAGGATGCGCTCGTCTGCGATGTCATTCGCTCGGCAGTATAAAGGTCAGACACATTAGTTCTTTAAGTGTTCGACCTTGATGGATAAATCTCCTAATTGCTTTGCTAAAAGAATCGTACTTTTATTACTCCTGGATAACAAATCCATGCCTTGAACTTTATTTGATTTTTCTTTTTCTTGACAGTGTTCTACGTTTAGCGAAAGATCAGTTTTGACTTTTAGTATTGACCTTGGCCTGTCCCCAACCTCCACACTGTCTTGTCAAAATCTTTATTGTTATTTATTTAATTTATTGTCTCTGATGAGCATGTAGAGCTATCAGGAGAGGCCCATTCAGTAATCATGAGTATATTTTAACAGCCTTTCATTTTCACTGTGTCAGTTGTTCATCTCCAGTTTCTTCTTCTCTCCCGATTTCTTTGACCTGCATGTGAGTCAATGGAGCTGATTTAATCAATATCTCAGTCGGTATGGTGCCATGCTGTCAGTCTGTTAAACTAACTTGATTTTCCATTGGGATTTTCCTTATCTTGGGTGGCATGGTTTCACAGTTGTAGTGCCGCTGCCTTGCAGTAGGAAGACACGGATTTGTGTCCCGGGTCCTGCCTGCATGGAGTTTGCATGTTTTCCTTGTGTCCCTCCAGGTGCTTCAGTTTCCTTCCACTACAAAAAACCATGAAGGTTAAGTGAATTGGCAATGCAGCTTCTCTCTAGTGTGTGTGTGTGTGTGTGCGTGTGTGTGTTTTCCCTGCGATGGACTAGTGCGCTATCCAGGGTTTGTTCCTGACTTGTACCCAATGCTAGATGGGATAGTCTCCTGCCCCCCCTCAAAGACCATGGTCTGGATTAAGCAGGTCAGAAAATGACAAGACATTTTCCCTTTTTAACACCACATGGTGAATATTGCTGATTTTGAAAAACAAACAATTTGATCCTTGCAACAATTCAAGCGTGATAACTGAAACCTTCTTTTTTGTTGTTCTCGTTACGATTTGTAATGAACTTTCTCCCTTTTTTCCCTTTTCAGACTTGTAATGATACAGCCCCTGTCTGACTCCTAATGGTTTCCACATTTGTCAAGTGTTAGCATTGGCAGTTATTGTGACTGGCTCAGGGTCACACAGGAAGCCAGTGGTGAGTAATGAAGCAACAGCTTTGTGATTTACAATCTGACACCTTAGCTTCTCAGGAGGGAACTGCCTGCCAAATAAAAGAATACAAACTTCCTCCCACCACATTAAAATTTGATAAAATATAGAAAAAAGAAGACTATAGCTTAAATAGTGAAGAGTCAAATAAATAAAGTCAGACATCAATTGAGGGGCTATGAGTTAAACTTTGGAGAGTAAAGATTTGGAAGGGCTGTGTTATTTTTAGGACTTCCTTCAAATATTTACAGCCATGCGTACTCAAAGGGAGTTGTTCTGTTTTCATGAAATGAGCACTTGAGATGTGAGCTAGGCTTTTTCTTCCATAATATATGATGTTTGAAAGTGCTCTCTAAGAATTCAGGTGACATCCCATCTATCCCATGATCTGCCTTCCATTTTCTTGATTATTTTAGTCTACTTCAAGGTCAGGGGAAATTTGAAAAATAACTTTAGTTTGTTGCGATGACACTCTTACATTTTCATCCTTTTATATATATTTATTGTCACACACATGCCATTGGGAGACAACCTCAGGGGTCATTTGATAGTAATTACCCTCCAAACCAGGAGCTGATGCAGTCATCTAATGCCTCTCTTCTACCTCCCTCTGAAGAAAGAATGATTGACAGACTGACTGACATCACTTCCAGTATCCAGTCTACCGAACCTGCCGCTTCCTATAAGTCTCCTACGTAAATCATCATCTTGGAACAGTACAATGACAACAGTCTGTAGAATACTTGTTTTGTTCTATGTTCAATGTCTTGTTCCATCATAATATATGAGGATAGCTTTGGTGCCCCAAACCTTTATGATCTCTTTACTTATTCTTTTACTAATATATATATATATATATATATATATATATATATATATATATATATACAGTATATATGGCATTCATAGTCTGAATCACAGTCTGATTGTATGGGTGGTTACCTACCAGATAACGTTTGTGGTTGGTTTGCAAATCGGCAAACATCCGCCATGGTGCCCTCTTTCAGTTTGCGAAAAGCAGATCATAGAATGTTGCAAAGTTTTACTGTCAAATAATGCAAAGAGTACGCGACACGTGTTTTGCCCTAATTCTGGGTTCATCAGGCATACACACTGCACCCCTTCTCGGGAATCAAACCTCAGACGTCAGCAGCAGAGGCGAAGCCTCTCACGTTGTGCCACGGTGGGTGGTTCATTTTATTTGACAGCATGTAGATCGGGGTAATTACACACAATCTGATTGTATATTTGTAGTCTGAATCACAATCTGATTGTATGGGTCTTACCCTGATCTACATGCTGTGGCGCAATGTAAGAGTCTTTACTTCTGACGCTGACATCCAAGGTTTGATTCCCGAGAGGGGGTGCAGTGTGTATGCCTGATGAACCCAGAATTAGGGTGAAACACGTGTCGCGTACTCTTTGCATTATTTGACAGTAAAACTTTACAACATATATATATTTTAAAAAAAAAATCCTGGGAGAGAAAGATGGGAGACGAGACGTGATCTTCACATGACAATCACGGAAGACACTTAAAAGACCCGCGAGATGAAAGAGATTGGCCACAGAGCGTCTCGCGATGACGTAGAACATGAGATTCTTGTAAGACACGCCCTACTTACAACCAATATCAAATAAGACCATGGGCAGCAAAACACTCAGTCGTGTAAAGGCTTTGAGCACATGCAGATCCAGGGCTCTCAGCGCATATAAAGCGTATAAGGACAATACGTTATAAATGAAATGTCAACAACTAAGCGAAGAAGAAAGCAGCATGGAGAAAACAGACTCAAAAGCATTGGAGAGACAAAAAAGAAAAAGAATAATCTAGGTGCAAATTCAAAAAATAAGGAAAGTAATTAGCAGCCTGATACAAGTGGAATTGAAAAAAAAGCACGTCCAATTGGGCTCAGAATTAAAAGACAAAGTAGAACTTCATAAAGACGTTCAAAAACGTTGCCGCTATACACATGCAGAGCAGGTTAGAGATTATGAAAGCAGTGGAATTTGAAATGCTCAAAAAAAAAAGAATGGATACTCATGTGGAGACAGTTAAAGAATACAAAAGCAGGAAAATTAGAAAGTATAAAAAACAGAAAGTAAAGATTGCAGTAGTGCAAACAAACAGAAATTATCACTCGAAAAAGGGAACATAATCACGACAGACCAGGTGTCACTGAAGAAAAAGCAGGATAAAGCGAAGTCATAAATAAAAGACAAAGAGTAGAAAACAAAGTAAAACGTTATAAAGAGGTTAAAAAACAAGGGGGCCAAACACATGCAGAACAAGATACAGAATATGAAAGCAGAAAAAAATGACCATGTCAAAACAAAGAAAGTAAACATCGCATTAGCGCAAAAAAAAAGAAATTATTACTCGGAGAAATAACAAAAAGGCGAATAGAGATCGAATATATGGACATAAATGATATGTCAGAAGTATGTAAATATTGTAAGGCTTTGAAGTTTAAGTCAGAGAATTTCAAAAATGGGGTTTACCTCACATGTATTTATTGGTTACTTTCCAAAAAAAATTATTAACTGATGATGTGTGAATTTTCCCTTGGGATTAATAAAGTATCTATCTGTTTATCTGATGATGAAGATCGTTTTGTCTGTGCTGAAATTTCAAACAGACAAACCTATCCTGAAATATGGTACAAAGTCATTAAACACATGTCTCACTGACCTCATTAAAAGGTTCAGCATACTGGGACTCGAAAGATTCCAAATATTGTTTTTACAGAAGTTCTGAAATAAAAGTGAAACTAATGAAACAGCAACAATTCAAAGAAAAAAAAAATCTTAAAAGCGTGTATCCGGAAAACCAAACACAGGGGTTGGCCAACAAAGCGAGCAGGGGGCCAAGCCCCCTAGTATATACATATATATATATATATATATATATATATATATATATATATATATATATAAATGTTGAATGATGACCTTGTGTGGGTGGGTGCACCGGCCAGGAGGCCATTCCAATGTAAGGACGGGGGAAGGCAGCTTACTCATACTGGTTCCCTTCCCAAGACAGTAGATGGCAGCCATCCCAGGCTGGGATCCCCACAAGGATAACCACCGGGCATGCTGGGTTTTGCAGTCCCAGAGGACATAGGGTATATATAGGGTTCCTTGGGGTCCTTCAGGAGGAGCTGCACTGTTTGGGAGTCCCTACTCTGTGGTACTTCAACCTCATCCGGAAGTGCTTCAGAGCCACTGTTTTATACCACTGGCAGAACTTCCAGGATAGGATAAAAAGAGCAGCCTCACTTCAGTCTGGGAGCCAGAGTCAGAAAGAAGTGGGCAAAGCTTGCTGGAGCAGCAAAACAGAAAAGGCAGCGAGACGGCTCCCTGACAAAGACAAAGAATTGCTGTGTGCTGAAATTGTACTTGTACTGGTGGTGTCGGAAACTCTTCCAGGAAGAATTTCACACAGAATAAAAGAGTTTATTTGTGGCAACGTGTTTGGAGAGCTGTAGTGCCCCCTGGTGGCCACCATACATACATATATATATATATATATATATATAGTAAGAGGAGAACAAGACAATGATAATGATTTTGGGGTACCAGCCTGTAACTTATTACAATTGAAGGTTTGCACCAAAACAAAAACACATAATAAGTTGCAGAAACGTTTTTCCAGATGTGATTTCAAATCAGAACTAACAAAGATTGCAGAGTTTCCAGTGTTGAGTCCTTCTGGCAAGAAGAGATGTGTCCAGGTGGCCAGACACTGGTAGTGACGTCAGAAGTTTTATAGCCGTCAATCACCTGGCCTGCAGAGGGATGAAGTGAAAAGGAATTAGGAAACAGTGACAACCCCTGGAGTGGCTGTAGAAATACAGACACTAGAGCCCTTCAGTTGCCACCATGCA
>JANRMT010062811.1:4154134-4175742 GCA_026402145.1 Polypterus bichir lapradei | reverse complement strand
TATATATATACATATATGAAGGGAGCCAGAATCAAACACAGCTCAACCACAGATAGTTTCAAGTTCAATTAGATAATAATTTATTAACAGTAGTACCTTTCCAGGTTTTAATCCACCAACAATAATCAAATGGCACACCAATAGCTTCTGTCTTCATCCCATCCTCCTTGAGCGTCATCTAACTTCCTGTAAATTCTGGCTCCCTGATTCAGTGAGATGGCTCCCTGTTTATCTTGAATACAAGAGTGCTCCTGGGGTTGAGATGTCAACCTAAAGAAGTGCTTACATGGAAGCTGTAAGCTTCTTTTCTATAGCACCCTCTGACTGCACCCAAGGACCCCTTACAAACTTGTCCCTCCAGTTTCAGCTCCCAGGCAACCCTGTTCATTCTGGGTCATCTGATAGCTTGTTGAAAGCTCCTCTACAACAGTCCAAGTTACATACTTCAGCTTATCTATCAGACTGTAAACCACAAGGATGCAGATTTAAACCCCACCAGTGACTGACTATGTAATCACAAGTGAGTGCCTTACATGTACTTCAATTGCAGGAAAAAAGAAGCAGTTTGTAGTACTGTTGTGCATAGATCTGAATAAAGGCTCATTAGATAAATGTTAATTGTTGAAGAAAAACCTTCACGCAGGGCTGGATTAATCATTACGCAAAATAAGAATGTCCTTAGGCCATCAAGTGGAGGGGGAAACCATAGAGATTTTCTGTTGCAGGATTTACAATGGACCATAGGGTGAAAAAATTGCAAATGGCAGACATAAATTGGAGGCATACAAAGGTAAACATTATTTTCCATCTTCCTGAAAGTTTTGATTCATCAAATATACATACATACATACATACATACATACATACATATAGAGCACCAAAATCTTTTGAGTGTTTTGGGCATCTAAAGGTCTTAGTCTTGCCCTGCCTTCACAGCAGAATAGATGAATACAGCTGTTTCAACTAGTTAAACAGATGTGTGTTGGTGTGTAAGCGAGTTCATACTCGCTTGATGATCTGATCTGATTCGCCATCCAGAGCTGGTCTCCTACCTTGCTTGAAGTCCTACCGAGATTAATTTCACTCTCCTAGAACCCTGAATTGGACCATGCGGTTTCGAAAGCGAGTGAATAAATGGGAAAAGCAGTAAGTCTTCAACTATCTTCCAGTAAGCCTTCGACCAAAAAAATCTCTCCCTTTGCTGTCCTTCGCTTGTGTTCAGTCGGGAAGCGGCTGGCTAGTAAGGGGCGGTGTCACCACACCTGTACACTATGCTAATATCTTCACACTGACCACGCCTTCGTCTACTGCTATTGGCCCGAGGGATTCAATGAGCTTTTCCCAGTGAACGCCTCTCCCGCAGAATGCGGCTTCCAGTTACCTAGGAAGCGGAGATCGCTCAGTGAGTAGAAAGAAGCTTCCAAGATAAGTGCGCAAGATTCGTCGGTTTGTTTTCGCAGCATGTTTTGGTACGGGCATGGAGGAGTAAAAAGTGCTTGTCTTGGCTGGTGACTGGACAGGACTGAAGACTATCGCCAATATGTCTCAGCCGTCTCGCCTCGTGCAGCTATCAGCCACCTCGCTGGCTCTTGTGCTGTGCAAAGACGACGGCCACCGTGGCGACGGCACACCTAGCGGCCAGGAGATCTTCTCGGACTTTAAGGCGCAGAATCTGCAGAGCTTCTGGAACAAGCGGCTGGTAAAAGCCATGGCCGAGGTCCACTTCCAGGGATGGATGGATAACTGCGTGCTTCTTGTGCAAGGAAGGAACAGCTCCCTGGATGTGCTGCGAGAAGCGTGGATGAGGAGGGCTCTGAGGCACCCGAAGGGCTTCGTAATCCGGGCAGTAGGTAGGTCAATTTAAATCGGGTCTACGCATGCCGTACAAGCTTAAAGAGAGTGTAGGCAATACGTGAAAATATATTATATAGCTCCTTTCATAAAGCAGATCCAAATTGGGCACTCAACTCAGTACATATAGACTTGTATTAGTAAATACGTGCAGAGTTATTTGACTCGGATTACTTTCCATGCGCTTGCCCCACTCGCGTGAAGCTAAATTGATATATCAAAATGAGAGAAGCTCCAAGCCCTCATCCATGCACTATGTAATGGTTCTCGGGAATGTAGGCAGTTATTCACCCACGACGAAAACCTGAAGTCCATTCGAACGGAAATGGTCCTTCAGCCGGGAACAGAACAGGGGTTCGAGTGCCCTTGAGGGTGGTTGGCGACACAATGTCTTCTTTTCGCGCTGCATGTATTATGCACGGTTGTGCTGAATAAGATTCCAGACGGGCTTTAAATTTGCTGCTGTTGTGTAATTTAGAAACACGCGATGGCGCAGGAGTTGTCGCTGCCACTGCCACGCTACTTTAAAGACCAGTGGCTTCGATTCCTGGTAAGGACATTGGAGATGTGGAGGTTTTATGTTCTCCCCGTGCCTACGTGGGTTTTCTCCGGGTACTCCTTTATTTCGTCCCACGTCACACTTACCTGCATCTTAAATGTAATGGCGACATCAAACTAATCTGGCATTGATGTCCGTTTCCCGTGGCGATACTCGATTCTGCTAAAAACTAGCGGACAGGTGGCTAAATGTAGAGAGCAGTAAATTGGCCTGTAGTTTTTTCATCAGTGCTCCTGTGTGTGCAAGTGCTGAATGGGATGGTTTTTGTCTTGTTACCTTTGTGTTAATGTTTTATCTTATTAAAACGGGTGTATGTTATTGCTTACGGTGCACCTTGCTTGAGGTCCAGGTGGCATGGTGCCATAGCAATGATGCTGCTGGGTATGGCTAAACTGGATTAAGAGACATGAAAATGGATGGATGAAGACTAATATATACTCTTAAAAATTCAAGTGGTTCTTCAGGACCATCTACATGAAGGTTCCAGAAAGAAACTTTTATTTATTTAGATCTGTTACAAGCCCCATAAATAAGCATGACTTGTTGATAACATTTTTTGTGAAATCCCAATGGGTCCCTGATTTTAAAGGGACTTGTTCTACATGCAATAACACAGGCCATGTTCACAATGTTTTGATTTGTTGGTATCCTGTAGCCTATTATAAAGATTTCTGCCACATATTAGGAACCTTTTAAAAGCCCAAACAACCCTTCCCATTGGCAAGTAATGGTCTTAGAGAGAACTACACAACCCAGTAAAGAGCCAGTGTTTAGTGTTGGACAACTTAATGTTGAGTAGCAACAGGGAAAAGGAAAACAGAAATTCCTTTGTCGGAGCATTTGACATGGCTGTTAATGTTATCAGTATTCTGGTTCAAGGGTGCCTTCTGTATACAGACATACAGTACTATTAAGGTCGATTGGCTGCGTGAAATTGTCCTGATCTTGATGGGTGGATTCCTGCCTGGTTTCTAGTGCTGTGGGTATAAACCCCTTCTTTAAAGAGATCACAGCGGATGTACGGGATACATACAATGAAGAGTAAATGGGCAGGAGTGTCTATTTATTTACAGTACACTCTTAATAATGATGGATATTTAATGGCATTGTATGGTTCTTTACTGGCTTGTGTGGTTCTTTGTAGAACCTTTGCTTGATCGAGCACGATGTCATTCTGGTAAAGGTTTCTTTCTGCTATGAAAAACTTTCTCATATGTAGGGTGCAAAAGCTTGAAATCTATAATAGGCTACCTAGCAGGACACTAACTGACTAAGAAAACCTGGACTTGGCTTGTTTTAAAAATCAGGGACCCATTTGCATTTTACAAATCTGTTGCCATCTATTCAAAGTAATTTTCTGTATGGAGCCTGTTACAGATCTAAATAAACTAAATCTAAATAAGGTTCTTTCTGGAACTTTCATGTGGATTGGTGTTTTGGAAACCATAAAAGGCTCCACTATCTCTCTGAAGAACCACTCTGGCACCTTTATTTTTAAGAGAATGTGATGCATCAAAGAGTTTGGGTTCAATCTGCGATCAGGCTAAGCATATTTTTAAATGCTTTGACACCTGAGATGGTAGAGTGTGCTGGCTGCTGTGCTGAGCTGTTTGTGCTGCAGACTGAGAAATGGTTTCTTTAAGGAATTGTATCTTTTTCTTTTTTTTTTTTAACTGACCAAGCTTGTGTTTATTATAGGGCAGTAGGGATTTTTTCTCCACAGCACTAGGTTTGAATCCAAAGGTCAGTCATTGTTTTCATGGAGTTTGCTCCCATGTCTATCCTCCAGTTTTTGACAGTAATGCTACGTCCCAAGGACGTTTGCATTCGGTTGATGGTCAGTCAGTCATTATTCAACCCGCTATATCCTAACACAGGGTCACGGGGGTCTGCTGGATCCAATCCCAGCCAACACAGGGCACAAGGCAGGAACAAATCCCTGGGCAGGGCACACGCGCACACACACACCAGGGACAATTTAGGATCGCCAATGCACCTAACCTGCATGTCTTTGGACTGTGGGAGGAAACCGGAGCTCGGCTGATGGTTTGCTCTCTAAATTGATCCAAGTATGGCTCAGTGTTAGTGTGAGTGTGCTTGTGCTTTACAATGGACGTGAACCTAATCCAGGGAGTAGACCGTGTTTCTCCTCATTCCAAAAGTCGGATTAAACAGGTGGTATGAATGGTGGCAGGGTGGATGGATGTACATTTGTAAAACAGAAGACTGTAGTTTTTATTGCTATTTTTATAACACATTTAGAGAATGTATTAATTTTGTATCCAGCTTGTTTTTTTTTTCCAATTCTTTAAAATCTTATATTCTAAAGCACACTCATAAAAATAAAGGTTCTTCAGAGTGGAGTCATAGGGAAGTGGTTCTCAAATTCAGTCCTTGGGGGTGCCCTCCCCCTATGGCTGCAAGTCTTCATCCCAATCAGTGTCTGCCTGTAACTGGACTTAACTCAGCCAGTTGGTAGTTACCGGTTTATGTGTTTGTATCGATGTAGTAAATTCCAACTGGATGTGTGAAATATTCACAGAGTAAGAAGTTACATGTGTTTTGATTAATAAAAATTAATTATTTTTGTTTTTTAATTGTTTTCGATGTTCTGTTTATTTAATTAGTATGTACTATTAAGCAGACAGCTGATTGCCCATTATCATTCCATGTTGTTTGCACTGGTGTCCACTAAGCTCATCGTTGTCCTGGCTCAGCAGGAAACAGATCAATCATTTTTTTTTTTAAAGAACCAATAGGTGTGTGCAAAAGTCAAAACCAAACAAATAAAGTATAAACAAAGCGACCAAAGGCCAGACGAGAGGCAAGAATCAAAGTCAGAAAATCGGGGAAGAACTCAAAACCAAGCAAGACACGAATATTGTGTTTCTTTTTGTGTTTGAAGGATTTCTCTGCAGAGCAGATAAAGCTTGATGCAAATGCTGGCCTTGTATCCCGTTGTGTCAGTGGTCTCTGGGGTTGTGACCCTGAGGTCAGTCTCCCAGAAATGTGGGACGGGACCCTAACAATAGTTACGCAAAATGGCATCTAATATAGAAAAATCAAAAGACCCTCAAATTTAGCCCTGATCATGACTCTCATTAGTTATCAGCACATACAATTAAGAAAGCAAGAAAAGAAAATGGACAAATCCATCCATTATCCAACCTGCTGAATCCGAACACAGGGTCACAGGGGTCTGCTGGAGCCAATCCCAGCCAACACAGGGCACAAGGCAGGAACTAATCCCGGACAGGGTGCCAACCCACCACAGGACACACACAAACACACCAAGCACACACTAGGGCCAATTTAGGATCGCCAATGCACCTAACCTGCATGTTTTTGGACTGCAGGAGGAAACCAGAGTGCCCGGAGGAAACCCACGCAGACACGGGGAGAACATGCAAACTCCACGCAGGGAGGACCCGGGAAGCGAACCCGGGTCTCCTAACTGCGAGGCAGCAGTGCTACCACTGCACCATCGTGCCGCCCCAAAAATGCAAATATTTCCTGTAAATGTAAATCTAACACTATACTGCACTTTCCTGAAAGCAAAGTAATAAGAAAAAAGGGCAGATAATTAAGTAAAGATATTGATTAAAGGTAAAATAACTCACTGATTGCCAGAGTGGTTGGGACTGCAGACACACTGGCACTATCAAAGAACCCGAAACTTAACTTGAGTACCCCTGCCATAGGGGCACCGACCTGGTCTAGCAGTCTGACAACCCCAAATTTAAAAACACTCCAGTAGACCACCAAACCTGTAGCTGAACTTATTGGGGCGGATGTAGATATTTGATGTGTGTGTGTTTGTGTGCCGGGGGGCCACTGCTGAAGAAGCTGGAATTCATCTCAATCTGATTACAGAACTTCACTCCAATAAATCAGGGAAGAGAGTCGCTTTGAAAATTCACACACAAATTCCTTTCTCCCCAGTGCCGTACATCTTTTTAATAAGGAATACCAGAGATAATAGTTAAAAAAAAAAAAAATCCAGATTTATGGAGTTTCTCCTCATGTATCCTTTACCCATTTTAGGTAAAACGTACAATCAAACTGCTAGAAGCAGTTCTTAACAAAAAATGATTTTTTCCAAATGGTGTAAGCATTTTTTAGAATTTTTGTGTAAATTTTGAACCTTTCTTGTCGCTATTTGTTTGTTCCAGTTGTTTCGGTCTGTTATTGGATGCAACTGAGAAGGCAGATTTCATTTTGTTTTTTTGTGTAAACATGACTAAATTAAAGACCTTGAACCCTGAACTAAATGATGGCTTCAGAAAGAACCTTTTATTCAGATCCCTACACTCTCCATAAATGGCCATGAAGAGAGGGTAACAAATTTGCTAAATCCTAGTGGGTTGCTAATTTTTAAAAGGACTCGTACCGCACGTGAGTTAATGTGTCCTCAATCTGTTCGTATTCTGCTAGGTAGCTTACTAGACATTACACATTTCTGTTTGTTTACAGAGTAAGAACCTTTTCAAATCCCAAAGAACCCATTTTACATGCAGACGACAGCAGCACTTATTTCTATAGCACATTTTCATACAAAGGATTGCGAATGGTGACATGTACGGATCGGTGTAGCAAGTGAGTTGGAGAGTGTTGCCTTACCCATAATGGCAAAGAAGCAAATCTGGCTGGGATGGCTAATGATTCCAATCCCATTCAGGGCAGTTGGGGTGTAGTGAATGGGCTGGCATAAATTATCCCTCAATATGGGAGGTGCTTCTCTAGTTATCACCCAGTCTGGACACCCCCAGGGTATCATGGGACCTTCTGTCTTGAAGGGCAACCCAGTTAGGATCCCTAGGGTGCCACCAGAGGGCGCTGCCAAAAGAAGTTCTCCCTATTTTGGGATGGGTCCTGCTGCAGTGGTTTACGATTCAATTGGATTGCAGGTTTTTGTCACCTGGTTGTTTTGACCTGAGAGTCAGATGACCCTCCCCCAGCCCTAATCTTAACCAGGTGTTCTCACTGAGGTATGATATAAACTGCTACTCTTCCTCAACAGAGTGAAGCTCTGCAGTTAGAAGTCTATTTTGTGGAGATCTGTCTGACCTGGAAGTGTTTCCCCACAGACTATGTACACCCAAGCTGTTGTATAAAATGAGTCACCACACATCCAGGACAGTCAGAGTCGGGAGGTGGAGGATGAAGCTCATCTGAAGGAGTGGAAGGACAGGAGGGAAGAGAAAGAAGAAGCAGTTGTGCTTGTGTGAGTGCTTAAAATAACCCGTGTAAAGGTATATGTTAAAATAAATTAGGAGTTGAAACTGGGATATCTGGTAGTGCTGTTGTGTTTGGGGCTTGGAGGGCTCAGTGGCACCCTCTATAAATCACAGGATGTTGCTTAAAGTGCATTACTAGGATGAATAAATTGTATACCAAAAACAAATAACGACCACTAGAAAAATATCTAAGTAATAAAATTCTAACCAGAATCGAAATGGATTTTGGCAAAAGGCATTTTAGAACCAGTGTTAGCAGAGTGTAGACAGTGCTGGTACAGAAGCGCATTTGCGTTGGGTGTCCATAGCGGGTACTCCGCATTAAGACTGTATTAATAGAGTTTGAGGACCAGAGGGTTGTTTGGGGGTCTCCCTCAGTGTCCAGAGTGTGCGCTCCTTAACCCTCATAAACGGCGCCCATAATGGATTGAGCGGCCCAGGCTATAATCACCATTCCGAACTTTTTGTTGCTGGCGCCCATGTGCCACCACAAATGCAATGTCGCCCATATCTAAATCTGCCACTGATTGCGGACGATTAAACAACGACTTCAAAAACGACTTGTGTCAACAGTGGAACGACGGTATACTGTATGTTAATTGAGATTAGGAAACTTTCTCAAAGCTACTTGGAGGTCTGATATGCTGTAAACATATGAAGAGGTGTGCCCCGCATTTTGTGTTTGTAAGTTGCGTTGAATTAAAAACGATACAGGAGAACTGATAAAAAGTCATTTCAGTGTTTAGTGCAGTTATTTGTTGTGCTTGTAAAGAGTTTTGGACTGATGATGTTCCCCTAAAAGACACGATGCAATTCGAGGTGTTAATTACTTGTAAATATCAAACCACGGTGGGGGGGTTGACGCGGTGAACCGTTGGAGAAGTTTAAATCGGCGAGGCACCCGGCAGAAGACAGCTGCTTGGCTTCATCTGTCTGAAATCGGAGTTTTTAACGATCAGATTAGTCGCCCAGTTAAAAATAGACGGCGGCTAATTTGATTAAATGGGCTTTGGACATCTCCCAGCGATGGACTGGCGCCAGGTTGAGGGTCTTAAGCCTGCCGTGCGCCCAGTGGTGCGTGGATCGACTCGGGAGAGTCCGTGTAAAAGGATACGTTTCTAATGTGATTTTTTTGTTTTGTTTGCATGGTTTCGTGCATCTTTGCAAGAAGCGTGACATTAAAATAGGTTTTGACTGATTAGCCTCCGCTTTTTTTTCCCCTCACACGGACGCCTGCCTTGCACTGTTGTGAAATGCGCTTTTGTATCGGCCTCTTCAACGCTATGTTACGTGTCAAATAACGCGCTAATCCCAACCAGTTTGTGTTCACTTTATCAAGTACTTGCACGACTTTTGTCCTCGAAGCTTTTAATATTATTTTTCACCAGTAAATCTTATTTATTATATACAATACCGACCGTCTGTGTTTATTTCTTGACAGTATAGTCTTTTTTTGTGATGTCTGGGTCTGTCTTTAATTATCTTGCTTGCAGACGCAAACTCCCTCTTGGGACGATAGACGTAGAATTGAATTAAATTTGTTTTGACCCTCGATTGAAATCTGAAGGTGAAGTCACGCTCCGTGCATCTCAGTGAAGTGCGCAAATGCAGTTTATGAGTTAAATAAAGAAGATCACTTGTATAAACAGAGACTCGCTCAAAAAACGATTTGTTAAATTAACTTAATTGAATTATAGACAGTGATTCCACGCAATTAGTTTGAGTAGTTTTAGAATGAGACATTCTTTTTAAGTTGATGCATTCATTTTGTGTTCAGAAAACATAACAGTTAAGGTAAATTTAAATGTCTTTTGTATAGAATTTAAGTAACTGAACCACTTATTTCACTTAAATTACAGATGTTAAACATTTTAGTCGAGGATGCATCATTTTCTTATGTCAATCCAAATGAGCTTATTTTACTACATCACTCCTCAAAATGAAGGTTCTTTGATGGCACTTTATGGTTCTTTATTGGGTTGTATAGTTTTTCGTTGAACTAGAGCTTGACCAAACACCATTTATTTCTGGGCTGAGTTCTTTCCATGTGAAGTTGGTTCTTTGTGCTTTGAAACACTTTCTAATATGCTGAAAAAAATAACCTGAAATTGTTCATGTTTGATTGCAGGACGCTAACAGGTGAAGGAAACCTGCTTATGTTATTGTGTGCACAAATCTGTTACATCTGTTCAGGGTTATAGAGCCTGGTACGGATTTAAATAAGTGAACCTTCATGGTGAAGGTTCCCCTTTTTTAAGAGTGTATGAATGAAAATTGTGATTTAATAAATGCATAGAACAAGCAAAGATTGTTTAAGCACGTAGTGGTTCACTAATTACCGCAGAAAATAAGGCACTTTTATAAATACTGTATTGTGACGTGCGTCGCTACTTCATGGACTGCATGGGGATGAAGTCTTGGAGTAACGCACTATGTGGGGGCTCAGGGCCGCTCCCTAGAGAGAGCTGAGTGATAGGATCAGGGTGAGAAGGGAGCAAATGGTTAAGGAGCAGGAAGAGGCGGAAGGCTGCCTGTTTTTATTTTTGGAAGTGTCCACGTGACTTAGAGAACGGAGCGGCACATCAAATAAAAAGCCAGTCGGTATTTTGAAGATTTCCCCCGGAGAAGCGGCTCCTTGGTATCTTTTTCGACTGGTCGTCACAATATATATAAAAGTACATTTTATTTTCACACTACAAAGTACAATGTACAAAGCAACTTTTTCTTATGCAGAGCTCACACCAATTACATTTTCACTACCAAATTAAGTCCTATTATAGCATGTGAAATTCCATTACACAGTATAACAACAATATTGCTGTTGAAAAACTTTCATAACTGAAATCATCTTTCCAAAACATTGGACCAGAGACCATTATACATTCATTAAACTTTTGTTACAAGTGCCAGATCACTTCCATACACCTTCCTCGGCTTCATATTTATACAATGAGACTCATTCCCCCGACCCCCGTTTGCAAACCCCGGCTTATATCTTCACTTTCACCAAGGGACATCATCATTAATGTGATTACTCCAATCAATCAGTCAGCCACATCAACAAGATCGTTACATGATCAACTAGTACAATCTATGCTTTAACCGACTTTTGCATCTTGGTTAAATTATCCGTAACGTACGGCTGTAGGCTCACGGACAGTCTCTCCCTCTACTCGTTTTCTAAGACCTCCGCTTCTCATTCTTGGTTGTAGGAAGCCACAACATTGTGTGCAAAGCGCCTAACCAGCCCGGGAATGGAGGCGTCATGAACCTCGGTTTGCGAGCATAATTCGTTCCGGAAACGTGCTCGCAATCCAAAACATTCCTATATCAAAGCGAATTTCCCCATAAGAAATAATGGAAACTCGGGTTATTCGTTCCACAACCCAAAACTATTCATATAAAAATGATTAATAAAGCTGGTGTCGCTAAAGTACTGAGGTTCAGCTTCGTGTTTTTTGGGGTGCAAGACAGGGACTCGCACATTACAACACACAGGATCACCATGCTATAGTAAACAGTACACGCTCGTACGGATGTTGACTATATGAGTGTGGCACCCCAACTCGGATGGAGAATGGGAGACGATTACCCACAATCCCACAGCGAGAGAGAGAGAGAAGAACCATCAGCTCAGTTGTGATCACGTGGCGCTTGGCAGACAAAGCGTATACGTACTACTCGTATTGCAAGGCACCGCTTGTTTATCAAGTCAAAATTTATTAAATATTGTAGCTCGTAATGCAAAACACACGCAAACCATGTTGCTCACAATCCAAGGTTCCACTGGGGTGTGTGTGTGTGTGTGTGTGTATATATATATATATATATATATATATATATATATATATATATATATAATAATATTCATAGCATCCGTAGTTTGAGTCTCCATCTGATGTCAAATAAACGAACCACATGCCATGGCGCACCATAAGGGGACTTCGATTCCTGCCAGGGGTGCAGTGTGTATGCCTGATGAGCCCAAATAAGGGCGAAACACATGTCGCGTAATCTTTGTATTATTTGACAGTAAACTATGTAATATATAATATGAGTGTGTGTGTGTGTGTGTACAATATATATGTCGTGGGTGCCACAGGAGGTGGATGGGTGTCTCAGACGGTGATTTCTTGCCCAGACAGGATGCCTCAATAAAAGAAACTTGAAGGACAGGCTCTCTGACCGAATGGGAGCAAGAATCCTTACCTGGCAGGGAGGCCAGTATGTTGGAAGGACCAGGGGATATGACTGCATCTGGGTACTGGTTTTCTTTTTTGGATGTTTATATGTTGTACCCGGACACATTCTTGAGTAATCTAAATTTCCATCTTTCTTTGGTCTCGGTTTCTAAAGTTTGGGTAAGATATGGCTGTGTGTGTGGGTGGATCTGACAGGATTTATCCCTTATGTGGGTGGTTGTCATTTTGTTTCTCTTTATGTAATAATGTGATTGTCATTGTATTTTTTTAATTAAGTTGTTTTTAAGTTAATACAAATTTGATGACAATAATAACCAGCGATGGACCTCAATAGCATGTGTAGTTCCATCGCGTCTGTAATCGCGCTCTAGCGCAGTGTGTTCTGCTTGTCCTTGCTGTGAGACTGAAATGGAAGGCGTCCACTTTGGAGAAGAAGCATCCTTGCAGTCAGAAGGACGGTTAGTCACCAATGGCTCAACTAGTTATGATGTATTCTATATATTCTAATATATTTTTATATGTGCTACCCCAGAGAGGAGTCTTCTAATGAAACCAAATCCAGTCTTTTCCTATTCAGGGTTCTTTATATTTTGGGTTATTATTTGTAACATTTCTATTTGTTTTTCATGTAAGCTTAAGCATATTGTGTTTTTTGCTCATGGGTTTCTTCTGTTTATCTTTTTTTGTCTAATTTGGAACGTTGTACTGTATTCATCTATTGTTTGGTTTTAACATTTGACATTAGTTTGTATCCTGTGTTGTTAATGTGATGTTTGTCTTGGCTTTTATTCCTGTTGTATTCTTTTGCATATTTGTGAAGTGTTTTGAGCATGTGAAAGGTGCTGTATAAATAAAGGTATTATTTTAAAGATTATACTTAATCATCTGACCCCTAGGCAGCCTCAACCTGAATTAACCTCAAAACCATTTAATTATCCCATCAGAGTCTTATCTTCTAGTGCACTTCAAGATGAAGCGCTTGAAAGGGCTGACTTACAAATACACCAACACAATGGGAGGGCTGCTATGTTCCTTTTCACTTTCTGAAGGTGTTCTTTCTTTCTCACCTCTGTGCCATACTGTGAAAATTGACACATCTTTTTCAGTGCACTAAAATCAGATCGTAGTTGTTTGCTGTCCTGCTGTTTAATCTTGTTCGTTTACTTTCCATTAATTTCAACTGAGATTTTTTCCACCTGAAAGAATCTCCCATTTCTTCTGCTCACAGTCGGTCAAAAATGTTGTTCTTTCAGGTGCAGATTCTTAAAAAACCCCCAAAAAACCCAAGTTTTGTTACTGCTATAACTTTAATGAATCAGACTCCATCGGATTAAGTCATCTGTAGCACCAGTAACCCCTGGTATCAAACACTGTGGGTGAAATAAAGGATTTAATGAACAGTTTTTATAGATGCACTTTATAGCCAAATGTTTGTGGACACCTGACCATCATACCTTCATGAGCTTGTTGGGCATCCTCTTCCTAAACCATGGGCACTAATGTCCCCTCTTTGCAGCCACCCCAGCCTCCACTCTTCTTTGAAGGCTTTCCACAAGATTTTGGAGTTTGTCTGTGGGAAGTTTGTGAGGTCAGAAGATCCGGCTCACAATAAGCATCCCAATTCATTCCAAAGGTGCTTTGCGCCGGCCACTTGAGTTCCTCCATGTTGTTATGGACCTGGCTTTGTGCACAGGGGCGCCATCATGCTGGAACACAATAGGGCCTTCTCCAAATTGTTGCCACAATGTTGGAAGCACACAACTGTCTAAAATGTCTGTATGCTGTAGAATCAATAGCACCCTTCACTAGAGCCAAGGGGCCGAGCCCAAACCCTGAAAAACTTCCCCAGATCATTAGCCATCTTCCACCAAACTTTACAGTGGGCACTATGCAGTCCAGAAGGAAGCATTCTCCTGGTGTATGCCAAACACCGATTCGCCCATCGCACTGCCAGATAGTGAATTGTGATTCATCACTGCAGAGAACATGTCTCCACTGCTCCAGAGTCCAATTCTTTATACCACTCAGCTGACGCTTGTCATTGCCCATAGCGATTTTCGGCTTGTGTGCAGCTGCTCGCCTATGGAGATCCATTTCGTGAAGATCCTGACACACAGGTCTTGTGCTGGTGTTGCTTCCAGAAGAAGTTTGTCACTCAGTTATGAGTGATGGATCACATGACATGCAATTTGTATACTCTATATGCCCTATTTTCTGAGTTTGCGTGGTCTGCCACTTCATGGTTCACAATAACAGCACTTGCAGCTGACCAGGGAAGATCTAGCAGCTGACCTCCTATGACAGTGCCACGTTTAAAGTCATTGAGCTCTCCAGTGTGACAACTTCAACTGCCAATGTTGGGCAATCGAGATTGCATGGCTGTGTGCTTGATTTGATGCACCAGCTAACAACGAAACACCTGAAATTTGGAGGGGTGTCCACATACTTCTGGCCACATAGTGTCCACAATACTTTAAGATGGAGGTTTTTTTTTTTTTTTTTTTACTCCTTTTTTTTCCATCTTTTTTTTTTTTTCTTTTCACTTTCACAGTTAGCTGGCAGACTGCCATCCACATTTAAGCTGTTTACAGGGTTGAGACTTTGAGGCAAGCGGGTGGCAGAATTCACAGCCATTTCCCTGCTTGCTCTTAATGGAGGGTGTGTTCAAGATTACAGGTTTCCTTTTGTTTGGCTGGGAAAGAATTGCTGTTCCTGTTATTGATTGATTTATTTATTTTTTACTTTCATTTGTGTGTATCATTTAAAAAGCTGATCAGAAAAATATTGAATCTGTATGAATTGAAGTTTCTGTGTGGCACATTACACAGCTCTAAATCTGCACAACTTAAGTGTATGTGAGGGTCTGTAAGTGGGCTCTGTTATGGTTTGGCCTCTTCACAGGGGATGACAATTAACACATCGTGCGCCTGATGCTATGAGGACTGGCTATGGGTCTCAGGGAACCACTGATGGAACCTGTGGGCTTGGAGAAATGACAATGAATTGAAGATGATTACTGCACTTTAGGGTTGTGTCATATACCGGTACTGAAAAAGTAGAGATGAGTATAAATGCAGCCCACAATAGTTTATGATATAGGTCATGGAAGGTCCACAATGATAGTCATGAAACACTCTCCTAGTCTGATAAACCTCCCACAATCCTAATCTTAACCAGAGTGTAACTGGGCATTTGATGAGCATTTTATGACCGACACTGTGCACGTTATGTAATGCAGGGGGATTATGTCTTTGTGGACACAGCAAAAGCATATCGCAGGGTGCCTCGAAGAGCTGTAGTATTGTATGAGGAAGTCGGGAGTGGCGGTGAAGTACGTAAGAGCTGTACAGGATATGTACGAGGGAAATATGACCGTGGTGAGGTTTGCGGTAGGAGTGACTGATGCATTCAAGGTGGAGGTGGGATTACATCAGGGATCGGCTCTGAGCCTTTCTTATTTGCAATGGTGATGGACAGGCTGACAGACGAGATTAGACAGGAGTCCCCGTGGACTATGATGTTTGCTGATGACATTGTGATCTGTAGTGAGAGCAGGGAGCAGGTCGAGGAGACCCTGGAGAGGTGGAGATATGAGAGGAGAGGAATGAAGGTCAGTAGGAACAACAGAGCATACATGTGTGTAAATGAGAGGGAGGTCAGTGGAATGGTGAGGTAGAGTGGTGAAGGTGGATGAGTTTAAATACTTGGGATCAACAGTACAGAGTAATGGGGATTGTCTAAGAGAGGTGAAAAAGAGAGTGAAGGCAGGGTGGAATGGGTGGAGAAGAGTGTCAGGAATGATTTGTGACAGACGGGTATCAGCAAGAGTGAAAGTGAAGGTCTACAGGATGGTAATGAGACCAGCTATGTTATATGGGTTGGAGTTAAAGATGCTAAGATTTGCATTGGGTGTGACGAGGATGGATAGGATTAGAAATGAGGACATTAGAGGGTCAGCTTAAGCTGAACGGTTGGGAGACAAAGTCAGAAAGGCAAGATTGCGGTGGTTTGGACATGTGCAGAGGAAAGACGCTGGGTATATTGGGAGAAGGGTGCTAACGGTAGAGCTGCCAGGGAAGCGGAAAAGTGGAAGGCCTAAGCGAAGGTTCATGGATGTAGTGAGAGGACATGCAGGTGATGGGTGTAACAGAACAAGATGCAGAGGACAGAAAGATATGGAAGAAGATGATCTGCTGTGGCAACCCCTAACGGGAGCAGCCGAAAGAAGAGGAAGAAGAAGATATGATGCAGGGGGGATTACGTGACTGACCTCATAGGTACAGTGGGCTACAATTACACTCTACTGAAAACATGAAGAAAAACTTCATTTTTAAAATGGTATGGTACCAGCACTTCATTCATTTCTTTACTGGTAGTAATTGATAGTTTTCAAGCACCTTACACTGTGTTGTTTCTCCGCACGATCGAACTCCAAGGGTGACCATCCTCTGTCTGATTTTAATATAAGTAATAAATCTAGCTTGAATCACCAAGATGCCCAGAATGCTCCTTGAACATCGATATATGTAAACAAGCTAAATAGTCCAAAGAGAAGGCTCCTGTTATCGATTTATAAAGTGCAGTGCAGTGCAGTAGGGAGACATGTATCCATTCCAGGGAGGACACAAAAAAAACAAACTAAATGGTAATTTTCAAGCTGCTCATTCTCTGCCATTTACAAACACGATCAGAACTTCAAGGGGGGACACCAGCCCCCTGCTCTTAATAAGCATATATACAAGGGAGAATGAAAAAGTAAAGGCAACATGTCCTTTAAAAGTAGTTACCGTGAGCAGAGGAACAGAACCGTCCTGTCATGACTCCATGTAGTCTCCCTGCCGGTTGATGCACTTCTTGTGTTGCTCCACTGGCATCTTCAGTCTTTGGGGGAAGAAGCTATCCAAGTCCATACCGCTTACTTAACCTCATCATTGGTGATCGTGTTGAACCTTTTTAAGTGGACCGAAGATGTGATAGTCGCATGGTGCCAGATTAGGGCTGTAAGGGGGATGTGGAAGATGTTAAAAAATGGAACCGTTGCATTACCTTCACTGTTGCGGCTGCTGTATAACAACATGCATAGTCATGGAGCAGGAAGAGTGTTTTTGACAGCATTCCCCTTCTTTTTCAGGTTGTACTGGTCACTGATTGTCTGTATTCCCGAAAGTGCACCACACTAGGACTCTATTTCCCAAAAGAAAGGTCATCATGATTTGCTTGGCAGAGGGATTTGAATTTTTTCTTAACTGGAGAAGACGGAGGTTTCCACTGCATGCTTTGTCTCTTGTTTTTCTGGCTCACAGTGATGGGCCCATGTTTCATTTCTACTGACAGTCTGCTCCAAAACACTCAGAATGTTTTAGGAATTGGGTCGCAAACTCCATGCGTTGTTTCTTGTACAGATCAGTAAGCTGTGTGGGTGCCATATTTTTTTACAGTACTCGGAGTCATCCTACATGCATGTGCAGATCCATTGCCAATATTTAGATGTGTAGCAACAGCTGACATCGTAGTCTGTTGGTCTTCTATGATGAAGGTATTTGCCCTGTTGACATGGGTGTGTGTGTATGTTATGTTGATGGTCTACCAGATCAAACTTCATTGGTTACACTTGTTCTTTCCACTTAAACCTTTCTACCCATTATGGTCCAGGGGGGACACTGCAGCTCCCCAAAGTCTCGACACAGGCTCGGGCACAAGTTCTCCAGTCAATAAAAGGTTTTATTGGTGTGAAACTCTTTCATAATGAAGCGTTTCCCACACCACAACTATAATTCTCCACAGCTCTCTGCAATAGTTTGTTGCCTCTCCTCCGGCAAGCTTTGTCTTTCTCCTCCTGACTCTGACTCCCTGTGGAGGCGGGAAGCTTCTTTTATGTAAAACCCAGGAGTATTTCCTTTATCATGAGACCGTGGCTCAGGAGTACCTCCGGTTGATGCTGAAACCCTACAGATTAGGGCACACCAATCCTTTTAGCGCTCCCAAGTAGTACCCATGGAGCCCAACAGGGCTGGTCCCATGATCTACACTTCCCAACATACCCTGTGGGATTCTGCAAAGTCACCCAATGACTCAGCTGCCCAGTGCCCTAAAGAACCTGTCTTCCCCTGTCCTTTTGTTATACAGGCATCCTAGCCAGGTAAGGATCCAGCTGGGGTGCCAGTCTCCGCATGCCATCTCTTACGCCATTCATTAACTTTTCATTGAGCGATGCTGTACTGAGCCCAACATCCTTTAGTGAATTTCAGCAGACTTCACTCCCTCTTCCTAAAGAAATCTCACTATAGCACCTTGTTCAACAATGGTGCAATCCCACAATGGTGTGTCTATGTTCATTTGACCTTGGCTTCAGCTAGACTAACAGCAGAGGGCACTGAGCTGTGCATATTTGAGCTGCCCATATGCCATCACCAACATTTTGTATTCCGCCAACTTATATCTGTTGTGGTTACCACATAATTTTAAAATTGCCTTTACTTTTTGATTTACCCTCGTATATGTGTGTTGGATAGTCCTCTTATGGAGGATTTACGGATGTAGGGATTGATGCATGCAGGTTAGGTGGGACATAAAAAAAAACAAATGGTAGTTTTCAAGCACCTCATTCTCTGGCATTTATAAGCACGATTGAAACTGCAAGGGGGACCAAATACAGGCCTTACCATCCCTTTCTTTGAACGTTATACAGGGTGTCCATAAAGTCCGTGTGCAATTTAACTCTTTCAGGGCTGATGTCGACTTTTGTCAAAAGAAGGAGTTGACGATGGTAATCAACTGTAAACTGTGACAAAACCAACCGTTACATTGAACTCTCATTGTAAGAAGGAAAGTTATATTCATTGGTTTGACCAAGATTCCCTCCGCTCACGTGAGTAGCAAGGCGCACACAACGGCAAAAATGGCACTGACATCTGGCGAGAGATCAAAGCGAATGTGAAAAGCAAAATACTCTGTGGACAATGTCTTGCCTATCATCTCTGAACTGGACTATGACTTGTCGGACTCGGATTTTGATACAAGTGATCGAAAACGAATGTGAGGATCCGGCTTCAGCTGATTGGTCCCCAGCTAGTCGTGGTACTGACAATGTTTGCCAGGGAGGACTGCCACTTAACAATCACAAGAGGTAGAAACCAGATTGTAATGCACTGCAACCGTGACTGCCGCAGCTGCTGTCCCAGCCACTTGAAGATAGCCTGGCAGCAAACCTGCCACTCGTTCTTGGAAACTGGCAGCCACAGCATGCAGCAACAGACGTTTTATGTTGATTTCTGTTTGAAAGCATCATTTTTTGGAAAAAATATTCAGCCCTCAAAGAGTTAAAATAGTTGTAACTTTGTAAGTATATGTGATAGAAAGAATCTGTAAAGAGGATTAGAAAGAAGAAACACATTTTTTATTGTTCTTGTTAATTGTAAATTATGTCCCACAAGGGATTAAGAAGACTGATTAATTGATTGTTAATTTTCAACATGTCCACCATCATTACTAATACAAAGGGTAATACGATTCTGTAGTTCTCAGAAAACATTTTCAAGTTGATTTTCAGTAATACCAACAATCACATCAGTTATCCTAGCTTGCAAGTCTTCTGACGATCGAGGTTTGGTTGAATAAACATTAGTTTTCATATATCCCGATAAAAAGAAATCCAATGGAGTCAAATCTGGTGAACGTGGAGGCCAAGAAAATGGTCCACCTCTTCTAATCCATCTGTTAGGGAATTTCTCATGTAGAAACTGTCTAATATGTGAAGGAAAGTGACAGGGAGCACTATCTTGTTGAAACTCTGTATTCTTTATCAGTCCTAATTGTTCAAGTTGAGGAATAAAGTAATTTTGCAGCATTTCTAAATAGCTATCACCATTAACAACACACCCTTCAAAAAAGAATGGCCCTATGACTCCATTTTTTTCCCCAAAGCACACCACACATTAAGTTTGGGATAATCTCTTTCATGTTCAACAGACTCCTGTGGATTTTCAGTTCCCCAAATACCGCAAAAATAAAACTTCTGAAGACAAAAAAAAAATGAGATATATCAAGCTTTCTAATCCTTTTTACGAATTATTTCTATCACATGTACTTACAAAGTTACAACTATTTTAAATTGCACACAGACTTTATGGACACCCTGTATTAATGTAAAGGTGCTGACAGGGCCGGATTTTCCTGTAGGTTAACTAGGCTTCAGCCTACGGCCTCAAGATCAAGAGGGGCCTACATTCAAATTGTTAGCAATTTGAACAAACTTAAAAATGGGAGGTGAAAGGGCCTCATAAGTGGAATAGCCTAGGGCCTCTTTTCATCTAAATCCGACCCTGGGTGCTGGATAGTCCAAAGAGGAGGCTCGTCTTATCGCTATATGGAGTGTGGCATAGAAGGGGAAGGCTCAGGGAGTGAAGCAGCTGTGAAGATGGGTGGGATTGGGGGGCTTTATCTGTTATTTGCTTTGTGACTGTTTTGGTGCTGGTATTGAGGTTGACAAGCTGGTATTGATATCAAAGTCTAAATTTTAGTGTCGATCCAACACTCCTGGACATATTGCATTAGTGATTCCTGTCGACATGTTGCATTCACTAGCATCTGCCTGATGTGTCTTTAAATTCTACAGGCTGTAGGCCATGTGGTTAGCGGTTTAGATGCTGGTCTTTAAACTGCAAGGCTGTCAGATCAACGCATCCGCCTCACTAACTGTCTGTTTGACTTTCCCTAAGCAAGTCACTTAGCATGCATGTGCTCCAACTATACGATAAAAAATAAATACCTGTAAACAGCTGTAAAGTTTCATGAACTCATGGAGAAAAGTGTCAGCTAAATGTAAAATCATTTGAAACTGAAGATGTTGGCTTAAGAATGTGTGCAGATAGAAAGGATAGATGGAAGTCCAGTACACTCTTAAAATTAAAGGTGTCTGAATGATTCTTCAGAGCGATGCCATAGTGGGACCATTTTTGGTTTCCATAAAAACATCCACATGAAGGTTCCGGAAGTATCCTTTATTTATTTTAATTCATTGACAATATCTGTAAATTCTCATGAGCATGTGAAATACCATTGGGCTGCTGATTTTAAAGGGACTCCTGATGCGTATAATAACGCAGGCCGAGTTCAGGTTTTCTTGATCTTTTCTGCTAGGTCGACTATTAGGCATTAAACATTTCCGTTTTGTCCACATACTGTACATTAGGAACCTTTTCAAAGCCCAAAGAACCAACTTTGTGTGCAAAGAGCCCTTCCCAGAATGAAACGGTGCTTTGTCAAGCAATGGGTGTATGAGGAACCACACACCTCAATAAAGTGCCATTTTTATATCGGTATTATAGGAGCGTTGAAATGTGAACAGCCCGGCTAACGAGACCACCTACATAGAGAGCTGCAGCCTGACTAATTCTGACTAATTTCTGAATTAAAGCCACTTAGTGCTGCCCTGTTCCTGCCAGTGGACAGCACACAGCTCAGTAGCACAAGGTTTGATTCTTGATTTGTTCACAGGTTGACCCTACACATCCAGCATGTCAGCCGCGTCTCAAGTGCACATTCATTTTATAGACAAACCTAACATAGGTGAGTGTAGGTGTTTGCATGGGACCAGTGGATTGTGATGGACCAGTGTCCTAACCAGTGGTCCCTGCCTTTGCTGGGAGAGATTCCAGATCTCCACAACCCTGTCCTGGAAAATCCTGTTTGGAAAATAGACGGTTGAAAAAAAATCCAGTGCAAGGTTAGGATTAAAAACCTCTAGTGCAAGGAATCCAA